>JAMXDD010000009.1:636008-910715 GCA_024733475.1 Syzygium grande | reverse complement strand
ACAAAAGTTAATAAAATAGGTACAAGACAAATAGGATGGAAACAAATAGAGATGTGCAAAGGAACAGAAATCGCCCGGATCGCCGGAACGGGACCGTACCAACCCGAAACCGGTGGTTCCCGTGAGGATCAATCTAGTTTCCAGTTCTAATTTACTAAAACCGAGTGAGTCTTGGTCCGATTCTCAATTCTAAGCGTGAAACCGCTCACCCGCCCACCGGACCGAATTGGTAATATATATAATTTTTAAGAAAAATTTCCAAAAAAAAAAAAAAAACATTTTTTAAAAATGAAAGCTATAAAATTCATAATTTGAAGTTCGATTCTCAATTTTCATCAACTCACGATCGCGCCACTAGCAATTCATTACCTCCCTCCCTCACTCTTGGTCAACTCTATTTGAGTGAAACTTGGCGGGACCGGGTTCTATGGACTCACACAGGAACCGGACCGGACGCTTAGTCTAGTTCTCGGGTGAATTCATGGAACCAACAAAGCGCTTTCCAGGTTTCAATTTCTAGGAATCGGTCTTTAGTGAGCAGTTCCCCGTTCCATATTGGGAATAGTCCATCCGGACCATGTTCATCCCTAGAAGCAAAGTGAGAGAAATTTAACCATTAGTTGTGTGGATGTCTTGTTTTTTTTTTTTTTTTTGATAACCAAGATGTTCGTGGCGGTAGAAGCAAGCTAGTGCTCAAACCAAGCGGTGATGCCCGACTAGTCCTCGGGGGAGCTAGCGTAGCATCTCACCGCCACAACTCTCCACTTAAATCACCTATGGGCGAGTTTGAATTCGGGACCTCTCGTGAAAGGAACCGAAACAAACCAACGCGTCACCGATGGGTCGGTGGGTTGTCCGTTATTGCTCTTCTAAAGATTGTTGCTACAATGCTCCCCGAGTCTTATTGACTCGTTGATGACCTAGGATTGATTTTCATTCGGGGCGTTCTTGATTAGAAAAGACGGATGTATCTCATGGATCACGGGGAGAGTAATCATAACTAAGCTAATGACATCTGACCATATAGTAAGGCATTCCATATTTTCAATTATCTTGAAGATTAAAGCATAAAAAAAAGGTTTCACTCATCGGTGACCGTGTTGGTTTGCGCCGCTTTCACAAGAGGTATTGGGTTCAAACTTGCCCATCGGTGATTTAAGTGGGGCGTGGCGGTGGGATCTTTGCGCTAGCCCCCCCGAGGGCTAGTTGGGTATCACCGTTGGGTTGAGCCCTAATTAGCCGATCGCTGGTTCACCGATCGCGCGGACAGCTTCGATTATAAAAAAAAAAAAAAAAAAAGAGAGAGTGAGAAATTGATTTGCTTTTTCTTCTCCTCGACTCACTTGATGGGTATAGGTCATGGATATGTATTCGTTCCACGTCATCCCAGCAGTCCCATCACTCTGCTGCGAATGACTTGCTGATTTTCCTCCTGATCGTGGATATGCTCAAAGAAGATATTGTAAGGAAATTATACTCACGAAACCTCCGTGAACTTGGATAGCACTCTAGCTATATATAGCTCAGGAAAGGAACAGTTTACCGTTAATTTCTGAACCACATCAGGGTTTCGGAGAGATATTTAATGGCTATGGTCATGGCGGATGATACTGCTTCAAAGCCAGCGATTAGGAGCACCATTATCATGTACGAAATGAATTTACTGATCATGAAAGCCTCATTTTTTTTCGTGTCACTGATGAAGTGATCCAATAGATCTCCCTTGCGCGTATTTGGAGATGATAATCTTTTCTCTGTCTCCCGTCTTATCATTTCCATTATCTTTTTGTGGCTCTGAAACAATTTTAAAACAAAAAATAGGATTAATTCTCCAAATTAAATGATGAAGAAAATGAGAAGTATGTTCAACTGGTGGTTTCACCTTTTGGCTCCTGTGGAAGCTAGTTCCAGGAATGTTTAAAGGAAAAGACAAAACTCGCCCTTCGAGGTTCTGGACGTCCTCCGCCAAATTTTCTTCTGATTTTTTAGCATCATAGCTGAATACCTGCTTCGACATCAAGCTGAAAATCATCTGCAAAAGTGGAAAAATAAGCAATACGGACATGATCATGATGCATGCTACTATTACTATATGTGATGTACAGGAATAAAAAGGATATTATGCCTCGCACCGCTTCATAGTCTATTACACAAATCGCGTCTGATGAGAAAAGCCCCATACGAGTACCGTCAAGTATGCAGACTACTTTTAGAGCTTCATAGTCTATTACACAAATCGCGTCTGATGAGAAAAGCCCTATAAGAGCACCGTCAAGTATGCAAACTACTTTTAGAAAATAGTAACGATGATTTACATGCGGTGATGGTTTGAATATTGGTATATGTGTACCTTTTCATATTGAAAAGACATGCAATGCATGGTCGCATGAGTGTTTGTATGCAGGTTTCTCGATTTGACTAGACTTATAGCTCGTGACAGCACGGTAGAGAATTAAAATTTTCGATCGTAGCACATAAGTTTAATTATTATAGGGTGTAAAGAAAATAAAAGAAAAAAAGAAACTAATTAGAAATTATTTTGGTGATAGATAAATGAAAGGGAGTTCCATGCAAGAATTGTTCGCCTTATCACTTCATGAAATTAATGAGATGCGCAATTAATGACAATAATGGACAAATATTTGTTTGTCATTAGATTATTGGAACAATATCAGTACATTGACATGAAGTTAAATTATCAGGTTATTTGGTTAATTATTCTTCTTTCGACATTTATTTCATACATCAATGAAAAATGATAAGACCAAATAGATAATATCATCGGACGTTCAAATTTTTTATGCATGGCGGTTCATTTGAATAATGCCGATTATTTTATGCATTTTTTTTTTTTTAATCAAAATACCTTTTTCAAATTCAAAGACAAAAATAAATAGGAAAGTTAAAGTTAGGTTAGAGTTTAGAAATGAAAAAAAAAAGCATATAAAAAATTCTGTAACAGTCCGGATTTTGGCCCATTTTGGGGTTTATAAAGCGCATAATTTGTCGATGCGCTTATGGTAAAATCTCGCCCGGGAACTGATCACTCCCGGTTATTATTTTAAATTAGAGATTTCGCTAGAATCGCACTCGATCGAATTTTCGTCGTTATTTGGACCCTGAACTTGGCAGTCGATTTTCGGGTGTTTCAGGACGCAATAAATTGGACGGTGTCAATATTAATGTTGCCGGTATCGAGATTGTCAGGAATAATGGAAAAATTGGGGTTTTTGGACTAGGTGCGAATTTGGACTAGTAGACCCCCTAGTTAAATTTTAGTCTCATTAATTTGGCCTTTGTCCCTTTTTGTGTGCGAGGTCTATTTTGGACCGGTAGACCATTCCGGTTCTGAAATTGGACCCCCGGTTTGCGTTTAATAATTTAATTAGTATAAATTTTTCAAATCTCTCTCTCTCTCTCTCTCTCTCTCTCTCTCTCTCTCTCTCTCTCTAAAGCCTTCTTCCCCTCTCTGTCCATCCCCTCCCCTCCCCACCCTCCCTCTCTCTCCTCTCCTCCTTTTCTTTTCTTTTTCTTTTCCCTCTTCTTCTCTTCCTTCTTCTTCTTTGATGATGCCGGTCTCTCTGCTCATCCTTCCTTCCGTCATACCTTGTGTCCAACCCGGTACCAAGCGCCCCGGCGCGCCTCCGGCTTCATTACCGGGCGCCGCTCAAAACGCCCTCTCCCCTCCTTCCTCCTTGTTGGCCTCCCACAGCGCCCTTGGTTACCTTTCCGTTCGGCCCGGCCTGCGTCGTCGCGCTCGGCCGCCCGTCGACTCCGCCCTCCGCCTCTCGTGGCGTTGCCTCGCGCCGGCCGCCGCCGCCCCGTCCACGGTCGGCGCCTCGGCCACACGGTCCCTTCTCTCTCTTTCTTCTCCTTCAAAAGCCTCCTCTGTTCACGGGCTTACATCACGCCCTGGACACCAAGCCCGCCCGCTGCGGCGGCGTGCCGGCCAGCCAAATCGTCGGTTCGTCCCGGCCACCACCCCCCACACCTCAGCCTCTCCCTCTCCCGGTCCCCCTCTCTCTCCCTCTGTTTTGGCCGAGGAGGGCCCTCGCCGGAGCCGCCCCGCCCTTCGCCCGATTACCTGCCCGGCCGACCAACCCGCCGTCGCCGGGCTTTGTCCGCTTGCCCGGCTGCCACGGCCGACCAGCCCTCGCCGCCGCGTCGCTGCCGCCCCGAACCGCCGTGTCCGCCGTTCCCATCTTTATTCACGCCTGGTACCGTGTTCACGCGATCACTTTGTTCCGGGCGAGCACTGTTCATCCCGAAAATACTGTTCATCCGGCCCAAATTTTTGAGCGTAGGACACCCGGTGAGTTTAACCCTAAACCCTAATTAGGATAATTTACATTTCTAGACCGGTTTAGGGGTTAATTAGGGTATTTAGGGGTTAAATTGTGGGGATTATTAGGGGCCGACATCGTGGCTGATTTGGTGGTATAGTGTGATTATTTTATCGAAGTTTAGTGGCCCGAGAGACATTGTTCATTGGCGGAAATTTGTGGATCGGAACGGCCCGAGTTTGACTAGATTCGGTCTCAATTTTGGATCATAATGCGCGTCGTATATGGTCTAGTGGTGGCGGACTTGGATGATATTTTGGAGAGTCTAATGGAATATTTTGAGGATATTTATAGGCCCGAATTAATCTGTTTGTGGTTGACCCTATCGGGATTAACTGGACAAGACGCGGTCGATTTGAGGTTTGATTATGTAATTATCTGGGATGATTAGATTGGCAGATTAAATGGCTGATTTGTACTTGGTTGTGATTAATTCCGTGACATAGTACCATGTGCCTAGTGTGACTAAGAATAGTGTATCTTGGTAGGCCTCGGGTGCGTGAATTCATGTTGATTAAATTGTGCGAATTATATGTGTGAATTATGTGCCGTGCAAGAGTGACTTGAATTGAGTTCATGGTCGTATTTATATGTTGGTTGGGCATGTTGAAATGTAAACTGGGCATAGTGTACTATAATTGATTGGATGGCATTGTACTATTAATTGCCCATTGTGAATATTGTGAATTGCCCAAGTGTGAATTTCATGGCCATGGATGTGCATCACGAACATTGGCACGGCATGTGCATTCACAAGTATGCTCGAATGACATGTGCATTGTGATCACCTAAAATGCCCTGATGCGTGTTACGCGGGGTTCAGATAAAATTGAGGTTTGTGAATGTGTGATCACAATAAACCCTGATGCGTGTTACGCGGGGTAGTGAACCCGTCCTGAGGCGTGTTACGCGGGACGATGCCCGGTTTACCGGAAGATGACCAACCTGATGCGTTTTACGCGGGTAATGTGTCATGAGCCTGATCGTTTATGCGGGCGGATCGATCTCGGTGAATGACCTGATCGTTTTACGCGGGTCGGACCCGATGCATTTAACGCGGGCCGGAGGAGAAATTGAGAAATGGCTGAGTGCTAGTGTGCAAGTGTGCGTTAATGCATTGATGAGGCATGAGCATGAGTCGCGAGCACTAGCATATGCATAACATGCGTTGTGACATAGAAATGCACGTGTATGTGCTGTGATTAGACTACGCCACGTGGCTGTTTTTGTTGATTTGACGCCTAACCTGCGGGTCTAGTGAGATTATATTTAGGCCGAGGGCCTGGTCGATTATGTGTGTACTTTGTGTTGTTTAGTACTTGTCGGGAGGTGCATGTTAGCCTAGTTTAGGTTTAGGGAATTACTCACTGAGATTTATTCTCACGGTTGTTGTAAAACCGATATTTTCAGATCCCGACCTTGAGGATGGCAGGTGTCTTGATGCATTTTTGGGAGAAGTCCCGGCTAGTTGTAGTGCACGAGCCCCGAGCCACTTATCTCTTTTTGTCGATGAGTGGCTTTGAACCGTTTTTTATTTTTTAGTAGTTGGGCTGTATATGAATATTGTAAATGATTCCCAGCATTAGTATAAGTGTTGATTTCTGTGGTTGCCCTCGGTTATGTATTCGGATATATGCGGGTGGTTTTAATTGCTTCCGCATGTCTTGTATATCTACTGTATTGGGTGTTGGGTCGTGATCGTCACAGGGGGCGTCGCATAAAAATCGACCTTTGCGAGGGATGTGGCGGCCCGGGGAAGCGGGCGTGACAAATTCAATGCATGAGGTGACAATTGTCTAATGGATAATTGGCTATCAACTGTCCGCAAGGCTTCCACGGATCACCAAAATACTATGACGGTACTAGACTTATGGTCCGTGCCGTGCACGGGAGGAAAAAAAAATTATAAAATTATATTGTATAGCAAATTTTCATGTCATATATTTTAGGTAAACCAAAGCGTAATTCATTCGGAGATGGTTAAATCAATTAAGAAACTGTAACGACCTAATATGTGTATTAGATTTTATAATAAGCGCTCTACTCTTTTACAATTAAAATAATTTGGGCGAAAGCTATCGAATCGGCACATATGTTTGCAATTTCCAATTTTGAGAGGAATTTGCAAGAGTTCCCCCATTTCTAAATTACAATGATCCCTCTTTGATTCAATCATCCATCATAACAAAATAATAGTTGTAACGCACCAATTAGATAAATTACATCATTCGTTTAGTATCACAAAATTTAGATAAACCAAATCAAAATAATTTTTTGGAATATAGATAAAATAAATATGACGTAAGAAAAGTAAACGAATTTAATATCATATGAAGCAAAGAAAATTCCAAAAAAGATTGGTTATATATACTTTAATTAAGGATAATGTTGATGAACTCTTTAGTTCTTACTAGATTGATTTTTCTCTAATTTAATCACTTGGTAGAGACATGTTGGCCATTATTTCCATCGATCTTAGCTTTTGTCTATTGATGTGTTACAATTAACATAGAACTTGATTAATTAACTTTTCTTTACAAAAATTTTCCATGTTGTTTTCTGTTAGTTAATCATAATTAAAGTTAGCTTACAAATAACAAAAATAGAGGGTACCATGTGTTACACCACCATAGATTTATTAAATTAAATAGATGCACCACACAAATTTATCAAATAATATGTTAGATCAGAATTGGGCATGTAAGTTTAATAGGATCTATCTAAATAAATTTACGTAAATTTCCCAGTGTCATAGAAAAAACGAATTTATGAGGTGAATTCATTCTATAAGGGAGAAAGCCCTAATTTCATAATCGTAACATGTATCTATGGAACAACACAACCCGTGATTTTATTCTTTAATATTTTTTATTAATAACTGCAGTGGCGGATAGAGCGAAAACATAGGGTTAAATAACGATGTTACTGCACTGCATCCGCGTTTGGCATCCACGCAATCCTTGTCCATCCAAGAAATTAGGGTTTCGTCGGCAATGGTCTGGAGCTGGGGAGGAGATCATCCGTGGAGCGCTCAGGGCCAAAGTGTCTCAAGACAGCTCCTGATGCACTTGTGGATGTACCCAGTTGCGTTCGTCTTGACCCAATCTTCCGTTGAGGCATCTTGACCCAGCAGCTTAGCGACAGCATCCAAGTACCATAGTTCCACCAGCTTCCCTTCTTGTAGAGGTATGAATCTATTAAAATCAGCATCCATCTATACTAACACCGGCCGACCTAACAAACTTGTGTTGAACATCAACCCATACCTATAGACAAGCGTGATATGCAGAGATGATGACCATGTATGTAGTCTAGTACTAAGTATATAGACACTTTCGTCATTAGATTACACTTAAACTCGTCAGTCTATATTAATTTTCATAACTTGCAAATATACTACCCTTTTGGTGAAAATTCACGATGATCATAAGTAGTATCATTGAAATTGTGAAGGAATCTTGTTAGCTATTACATCACAAATGAAGCACACTTTTACTAAATAAAAAATTGAGTTGCTTGTAAAGAAATTACTAGGATTTTCCTTTTTTTTTTTCCTGGCATAAATAGACAGCTTTAGCATAAGGTACACTCTATTTATTTCTATTTTTTTTTTCATATTTGATAGGAAATGGACGCATATATTTTGGTTCGTTTCTTAATGAAAGGTGGAATACCGATGGATTTGCTAGGGATGAAGAACTCAACGGACTCTCCAATGAATGGCAACCCCATGGAACCCGGCGGCAGAATTCCACCGCCGGCTGGACGACTTCTGCGCTCAAACACCCAATGAGAAATCGCCAGGATTAACAGGGCCAGTAGCCCCATGGCAATTGAAATGTGTCAAACCACCTCACTATAGGTAGAAATGAGCGAAGTGATTGGAGAGAGAGAGAGGGGGGGCGGCGCTGGTGGTCTGGTGTGTGGCAGCATTATTACATAAGATGCATTACATTTATGACAAGCCGCACATCACCACGCACATCCTCCGTGGATCTCGTTCCATTTGCAAGTTGTTCCAACCATTGAGGGTTTTTTATTACATGAATTGCGCAGTCAGTGGTTTATCAGCTTACAAATCCTTTTATTATGTTGATCATTTATCATCGTAACAGTCACGACGATATCCCAAGTCTTATTCTATCTCAAGAACAGTCAAACTTATTAGCTCACTTGTCAGGCACATCGCTAATCTCCTCCGCCTCCTGCTCCTCCTTCCCTTTTTGTTTGTTTTAGGAGAAGTTGGCTTTGGAGCGATGGGTCATGGCTGTCACCCTAAGGGTGCGTTTGATTCACAAGAAATGGATGATTTAAAAATATTTTTAAAAAAATGATCTTTTGAATCATTTACAAAAATGAATGAACGAAACATATCTTTAACGTCAACGGAATTATTTAGATATAAATTATTGTCAATAATGAAAACCTTTTTTATTGGCTAATTATTTCAAGCGATATCTTTTGGAAAATATTTTTTAAAACATCCATTTTTTACAAAACAAACGGAATCTAAAATGTGAATTAAATTAAGCCACTTAGATTGCGTTTGATCGTTTAGATTCAGATTGAGATAAGATAAGATAAAGGGGATTTGAAATACTCCACATATCCTCGGATTGTAAAAATATCCTATCATATGTTTAATGCAATATAAGATAGGATTTGAAATCTTTGAAAAAAATCTTTGAAAATTTTCGAAAATCCATAACCTAAGATAAGATTAAAAATCTTTAAAAATCCTTTTCATTTGAAAATCTTTGAAAATCCCATCTTTAACTTTGCTCCCCTTATACTGCATGTGAGACTCAAACCCTCTTGACCACATCTGGAAGTTGACCTCGGGAGCATGATGTCTCTCAATCAATACGAGTTCACATAATTTTGGGACAGCTCATAAATTGCGGGACCCACTTCTTGTGGGTCATACGGCCGGACTCCATTGCTGAAGAAAGCGTCTAAGAGATGCGAAGCGGAGAAGGTGTGCGTTGTGGGATGGGCCGCAAGAGAAGGTTCTGAACCACGATGTCATTGCAGCGTTCTTGATGCGCAATAGGTGGAACTTGACGCTTGAGAGCATGGTCACCAAGAAGCTGATGGTGTGCTGGTCGTTCTTCATTGACCAGTAGGTGAACAGCCGGCTCACGAGTCATGCTTGAAAACATGAAGGACGCTAAGCGATTGGGGTGGAAATGATGATCTATGAAAACCCAGCACGGCGATAGTCTTTAGGCCGCTTTTCACCTCACTCATCAAAACATGATCGTCGCAAAAAAAGGCAAGGAAACTTCTAGGAAAAGAACTCAACTGCCTGCCCTCCCTTGCTATCAGATGAGAATATGAAAGGAAAATCCAATCCCTAAACTAACACCACTCGTGGGACTTGCTGGTAGATCAACTACTCGCAGGAAGAAGACGAAACACTAGAAGACTTTCACACCATAGATGACTGGCTGGGAGATTCGGAGATTCAAGTCATACAACTTACTGGTTTGCTTCCAGTCTCGGGCATACTGAATCAGAGATACACTACTGGCTAGCGTGGTCGGAGGGCAATGGTGATCGTGTGGTGGTCGGAAGTGACGATAATTGGTAGTGTTGGTGGTGGTCCTCAGACGGGTGGTGCCGGCAAAGCAATATCCAATGTTAAAAGATAAAATATTAAATTTTTAGTTATTTTTAAAATTTTATATCCAATCCGTCAAAATGTATGTGTTTCCTTTTTTACTTTCCAATAAAGTCCGCGATTGTACAACGAAGTTATTGAGAGCATACTTGGGCCAGCTTGATAAAAGTGAAACATATGTATTGATAATTTAACTAATGAATTTAAACTATTGACAAATTTAAGTGCTAAAAATAAACATAAAATATCTTATAGTAACCAAGAATTGATCACTGAGTATTATTAATTTCTTATCATACATAAAATTGTTATTATTAAATTAAAAGGCGTCATAGGTTACCTGTTAAACTGGTAACTTATTTAAGCTCAAAAAAAAATCCGGTAACTTATTCATATTTAAGATCTATCACTGACCGTTGGGTTATAAATTCGACAAATTATTGAGAAAAATTAGGAAAGTCAAGGATAGTTTCTTAAAATAGGTTCCATTAATTTACAATTTTTTTAAAAAAGTTATGATCGTATAGATAAATTTATTGAGAAAAGAAAATTGAAATTTATAATAAATTCATATGGTTTGGTATTTCAATTCTCTTAATTGAATTTACGATTATTAGGACTTTCATTCTTACAAAAACATGAGTTTTTTTATTATCGTAAAGGTGGATTACCGACTATCTTTTACATGAACTTAGTGGTAATTTACAATTATTGAGGCGAATTACTGATTATAGGTTCCATGGCTTATGATTATTTGAGAGGTTTATTACTATGAAATTGGTTAATTACCAAGCAATGATATTCTTACTATACGAAATTTTACTATAGCTGACTTACTACTCCACGAGGAGACGTACTAGCTATCTTTCCCCTGGTAGATTACAAATTGTTTGCATACTTTACTGGTCGTATCGACTAACTGTTGTAACAAGGACAAGGAGAAAGTTACTATTTTACCGCTATTTAACATAAATTCGATTTTGTGGGTAGCAACGTTTATTTGTCAATAATATACAAACAAAATAATTTATTTACCAAGTTCCAATGCCCTCGTGGATTGCGAACGACCTTTCGCTTTTACAAGTGGACGCATATTTCCTCCCGTAGGTTATGAGTTGCTTTCATGTGACTTTACTAGTAGTCTCGGTTGACGGTTATAATTTACAAAAAATATAACTATTTTACCACTAAATTCTTTTGATTATTAACGTTCTTTCCATTTTACGAGTGGCAACATATATTTGCCAGTCACATACCAACGAACTAATCAATTTGCCAAGTTTAAATGCCTTTGTGGATTACAAGCAGTCGTCCGTTTTTACAAGTAGGCCTATCTTTCCACGGGTAGATTACGAGTTTCTTTCATATGACTCTACTAATGGGGTCCCGGTTAACTGTTATATATAACTTGCAAAAAATAATATAAGTATTTTAGTACAATAAACGTTCTTTCCATTTAAGGAGTGGCAACATTTTTTCAACCGACCATATCAATAATTTGCTATATTCAAATACCTTTGTGGATTACAAGCCGCCGTTCGCTTTTTTAAGTGGGCCCATATTTCCTCGGGTAGATTACGAGTTGCTTTCGTATGACTTTAGTAATGGTCTCGATTAGTGGTTATAACATACAAAAAAAAATAACTATTTTAGCACAATAAACGTGCTTTCCATTTAACGAGTGGCAACATATATTCGCCCGTAACATTCCAACGAACAGATCAAGTTGCTATGTTTAAATACTCTTTGTGGATTACGAATAGGCATTCGTTCTCGCAAGTGGGCCTGTTATTCCGCTAGTAAATCACAAGTTGCTTGCCCATTTCCATAAAAATGGGGAAAAACTAGAGGTTACATTTGACGGCTGTGGTTTTGAACTACAATTTTGGGCAGTGACGTCGGAAACGAAATTATCAGTGATAAACAGTGGCTAAAAAAAAATAAACAGTGGCTAAAAATAAATCTAACATGTTAAAGTGAATAGCCATCCATACTTAACGAATATTCCAAGTTTAAATGGCACCTATACACTTTAAGTATGTGGAAGTTTTATGTTTAGCCATGCATGGGGCAATAGATATTGAACAGATGTGCTTGGTCCACCTTCTCGAGCGTTTTGCGATGAAATAAGAATTTTAACTCATGATACAATAAACAATATAAACAGGAATACAAATATTCAAGTCCCCTTTTCAATTGTTTTAAAAGAAGCTGACTTTTGCAGTGATAGGTTGCCGTCATTGTTAAATTAAGCCCCTTCATTGCTTGATTATATTATTTGCAGGAACATCTAATCAAAGCAAGAAAGCAATACTCTGAATGTAAAACGTGGGCTACGTCGATTCATTGTTAAACTTGGATGCTAAGTGGAGAAAAGAAAATTGACTCTTCATTATATTAAGATGAGCAGATTTCAAAGTTCAATGCATCCAAAACCGGAAAGGTAATCGTTTGGTATAAGGTAAGATGTCAATACTTATGAGTCTCCACGACTCAAACTGCCATAGTCCAAGATTCTCCTAAATTTTCTTTCCAAAATAAATTATATTCAAGATTTGTTTAGACATCTAAAGATGAGACCAAAAAACTACTAGGTCGCTCCACAAAAGACACCATCACAACCCCTATGGTAATATTAACGAACAAGGAAGCTAATTTGGATATTACAGATTAAGTCAATGTGAAAATCGGTAGAGAAATAAACTGGGAACGATTCACGTGTTCACGTCCATGCGGCTGAAAACCATAACGTCTTCAACATTCTTTTCCTTCCCTGTGGACGGTGACCTCGTGCGGCTCCCTTCTTCATTTTGTGTGGCTCCTTTGTCAACAGCAGAGGAAAAACAAGAGCCCCACACTCCTTCACTGTTCAGCCATGAAGAAAACGAGCTACTGTGCACTACATGGGAAAGCCACTATTCGGCCAAGAGGAGAGGGGGGGAAAATTGTCCAAAAAGCCCTAAACCTATTGGACTTTTGCAAATTCAATCATAAATCTTTTAAATTTGTCAATTCAATGTTAAACATTTTCACTTCTTGCTAATTGAGTCTATTTGGCTAATTTTGGCTAGCAGGTGCCGACATGGCCGCCGGCCAGCAACGGTCGTCCAGCCAATACTGATGTGGCAATTTTTAAATATATATATTTTTTTCTTTTTTAACTTCTTCCCTCTAGCCGATACGGCGATCGGCTAAAGGTGAGGGCCTCGCCTAGCTAGGGGCCGGCGAGGTTCGCTCTCACCGGTGATCGACGGGGGTGAGCTTCACCAGAGGTTAGCGAGGTTGAACTTGCTGGCCTTTGCCTCTAGCTGGTTCGATGATCGGCCAGAGGAAAGAAGGCCAAAAATATATATATATATATTAAAAAATATTTAAAAAATGCCACGTTAGTGTTGGCCAGACGGCTGGCGTCGGCCAATGTCCACGCCAGCTCCGGGTGGCCAAAATTGGCCAGATAGACTGAATTGGCAAGAAGTGAAAATATTTATAACTCAATTGGCAAACTTAAAAGATTTAAGACTGAATTGGCTAAAGTACAATAGATTTAGGATTTTTTGATCAATTTTTCCAAAGAGAGGGAGACGGAAACCTCTTCACCCCTCACAATGATATTAGAATAAAGTGATCTCCTTTTGTCTTATAGTGGGAGCGGAATTCCCTCTTCATAGTGTGACAATCTTGAATAATCTTTAGCAAATCAATCTACATTCTCCAATCGAGTTTGGTTTTCTAAATGGTTCAAACTATAACAATCCCTATTCACAATCCCTATTCACAACATTTTTTTTTTCAATTCATGTCCTCCCTATCAAAAAACAACATAAATGGCTGAGGCTGCGGTTGAAAAGCATTTCTCTGTTTTTAGTAAAACAAAAACAAAATTTCTCCTTAAAAGCTAATGTATAATGGTCAATTTGAACACAGTGGCACAGGTTACCCATCTTCTATGTATTTCAACTGGATCCTGCAGAATTTATGCAATTGTTGGTTTAACGCAAACCATTTTCTTGAAAACTTTCAGTAAAATAAAAGCCATATCGTATGTTACAGTCACATGTATCCAACCACCAAAATCCTAGTGACATTTTACACATCTAATCTAATCTAATCCTAAGGAAAGGAGAAAAGATGCAGATTTTAACACGCCCCCAAAATTAAATAACAGAGGATTGAGCAGGAAAAAAATCTAGAAAGCTGATGTTTTAGAAGGAATTTGGTATTTAACATCAGGACTTGTGTCTTCTCAGCTGTTTCCTCCTTAGCATGCCTCCAAAATCCAAAAATCTCAATGCCAATTTCCTCTTTCTTTTATATCCATGTAAAATGATCCAACCCAAAAATCCAATCCAATCAATCAATGCCAACCTGATGAGTACGTTGCCATTTCTTTTATATCCATGTAAAATGATCCAACAATGACCACTCTCTAGACATTTAGGAATCCAATCCAATCTAATGACTAATGCTTATAGAATAAATCTAAGAAATATAGATTATTGCACTTATCAATAATAGGCATGTGAGCCTCTCTTATGTTCGAGGCCTTATAACATTCTACTACTTTTGGCCTTTTTCTCAATTAAGCCAATGGTTTTTCGGGTCAGAAGTATTGGGTGATTGAAATCTTTATTTTTATTTTTTCTCTTTCTTTATCCCTATCCTGCAGCCAATGAATTAATGGGGAATTTTGATCAGAGAAAAATTGATGGAGAATCTTTCTTTCTTTCTTTTTTGGTATTTATGTGAGCCCACACCACACCTATATACTCTTTTGTTTTTGGCCTTCTCTTTCTCTTTTAGGCTATTATGTCCAGCCCTCACATATTTTTCATGATTTTCTTTGCCTTTCAAAAGTTGCAAAAATAAGCCATGGCCCTTTACCAAGTTGAAACCTCCCCACTTCTACTTTTAATTTTTTAAATTTTGTTTTTGGCCTTCTCTTTCTCTTTTAGGCCATCTTCAACTCTCAGCTACTTTTCATAATTTTTATGAAGTAGACAATTTTTTTAAAAGGATTTCGAATTTTTTATTAATTTTTTATTTATTTTTTCTATTCTTTTTTTCTTTACAGGGTTGGGGGCCTTGCCGACACTAGGGCAAGGTCACGGCCCTCGCCAGCCACAGTGAGGGCTAGTAAGGGCCAGGACACCCTTGTTGTGGCCCACGAGGGCTTCATAGCTCTCGTCTAGTGGTCGGCGGAGGTAGTCGAGCCTTATCTAGCTTTATGAAGAAAAAAAAAGAAAAAGAATAGAAAGAAAAATATTTGAAAATAAAAAAAATTGGTAAAAGTTTAAAAAAATTAAAAAAGATTTGTCCTGGATAAAATAAGCCGATTAAATTTGCATAATTAAAATGTTTAAGACTGAATTGATCGCCGAACAATTGGTTTAGGACTTTTTGGACAATATTCCCCCTCGGAACCACACACATGCCAACTCCGTCGTTGCCATACAATCGGTCACATTCAAGTGTTGAGTAACTATCCAAATAAATGCAAAAGGTATATATTGATACAAACTAGAAGCAGAGGGCGCTAATCACTAATGTAACAAACTTTAAAAGATATAAATTATCGAATCTAACATATCACAAAGATATGATATCTTGAACCCTCTGAGCTCTCACTAAACCATGTTCAAGTATGCTTCTACACACGCAATTTCGCGTTATTATTCAACCATAGGTTCATTCACTAATCTTGAAAACTTAAATGTGTTCCTCCAATACTGGTGTCGACGTTATTCATTTTTTTAGAGATCTTGATGTGGAATCCACCTTCGAAACCCAAACCAGGAGACCTGAAAACATCTCCTCCCTTGACCTTTGTCCAGCTGGTGTGAAAAATACAAACAAATTCCATAAAAATATATTCACCAATTGAAGATTAAAAAGAAGTATAGTTCATGGACTTATCATTAATTACTCTACTCAGCCGCATTTTCTTTCATTTCTAATTGGAGAAAATAATTTCTTTCAATCAGACCTCCAATTGGTGGGTTATAAACATGGACATCATCCATATATAAACTTATATGTCCATACCTGCAACTCACAATCAGAAATCTAGTTGGAGAAAAGCTTGGGCCCTGTCTTCTTTAACTTACCTGTATTCGGTTGACCGAATCCACGAAGAACGATAGAATAAAAATGAGAACTTCCTTGTATTTTTTCATAAGAACTTACTTGTATTTTGTTAAAAGCAATTGGAGAAAAGCTGCCATGAGAGTTCTGCTATATTGAGCTCCAGCACAAGGCCTCCCTGCCCCACCAAAAGGTATAAAGTGCTTTCCAATCACGTTTGCTCCACCATCCTGTGTAGTATAGTTGAAATCTCATATACATATATATAATATACATTCAAAAAGCATCATACGTAAAATTATCAAGTCAACATTGTAATACGATTTCTTTTGTCTCGCAAAGATAACACACTAACACTCCTCTTATTTGCTCTAATATTTAACTTGCAACAATAAGTCAAAAACAAAAAATCCTTGAAATCCCGGTCTTTTAAGAGCTAAGAGCCTTATTTGGCCCTCTATTTGACACCCACCCGCCCGCCCATATTAAGAGCTAAGAGCCTTATTTGGGCCTCTAGTTGGACATCCACCCAAGTCAATTTGCACTTCCGGCATTAAATGGCCGGGTCCCTCCTGTTACTCAGTAGCTACAAGCTACTACACGCATATGGAAGGATGCAAGGTCTCTCTAGGCTCCTTGCACCATGGGTACCTCTAAATACTCTTTTACCTATCTTGATCTCCGGGTACGATGCAAACTCCAAATTTGACAAGAACTTTGAGCCAACAATTTTCAAAGCATTTTTTGAAGGCTTCTTCTATTTCGTGGTTTGCTGAGTTGTGGATACTACCATATGATTAAGATAAGACGCATTGCATTATAACTATTTATAAATCGGCACCTCCCATCTTGATGGATTGAACACAAGTGGATCTTCAAAAGTCTCCGGATTCAGATGGAGACCTGCCTGAACAATCATGATGGTCCAGCCTTTCGGAATTGTGTATCCTGTGAATTGAAGATTCATTAAAGGGGAAAACAAAAAGTTAATCAGATAGGTACATGACAGAGATAATGGAAGCAAAGCGAGAGAAATTTAACCATTAGCTGTGTGGATGTCCTTTGTTGCTCTTCTAAAGATTGCCGCTGCAATGCTCCCGAGTCGTAGTGACTCGTTGATGACCTAGGATTGAATTTTGTTCGGACGTTGTTGATTAGAAAAGATGGATGTAACTCATGGTTCACTAGGGAGAGTAATCATAACTATGCTAATGGCATCTGACATATAGTAAGGCATTCCAAATTTTCAATATATCTTGAAGGTCTAAGCATAAAGAAAAAGGAGAGAGAGAGATCATTTTCTTTTTCTCCTCCTAGTCTCGCTTGATGGGTATAGGTCATGGATTTGTATTCGTTCCACGACATGCCAGCAGTCCCATCACTTCTACTGCGAATAACTTTCTCATTTTCCTCCTGATCGTGCATATATCCAAAGAAGATATTGTAAGAAAATTATACCCATGAAACCTCCGAGAACTTGGATAGCACTTTAGCTATATATAGCTCAGGAAAAGATCAGTTTACCATTAATTTCTGAACCACATCGGGATTTTCTGAGAGATATTTAATGGCTATGGTCATGGCGGATGATACTGCTTCAAAGCCAGCGATTAGGAGCACCATGATCAAGTACGAAATGAATTTACTGGTCAAGAAAGCCTCATTTTTCATGTCACTGATGAAGTGATCCAATAGATCTCCCTTGCGCGCATCCGGAGAAGATAATCTTTCGTCTATCTCCCGTCTTATCATCTCCATTATCTTTTTGTGGCTCTGAAACAATTTAAAAACAAATAAAATGAGATTTAATTCTCTCAATTAAATGATGAACATAATGAGAAGTATGTTCAACTGGTGTTTTCACCTTTAGGCTCCGGTGGAAGCTAGTTCCGGGAATGTTTAAAGGAAAAGACAAAAATCCTCCTACGAGGTTCTGTACGTCCTCCGCCAACTTATCATCTGATTTTTTAGCATCATAGCTGAACACCTGCTTCGACATCAAGCTGAATATCATCTACAAAAGTGGAAATATAATTAATACGGGACAAGATCAGGATGCATACTATTATATATAATGTACACGAATAAAAAAGATATTATTCCTCCTATCCCCTCAGTCTATCACACAAATCACGACTGAAGAGAAAGCTCCATAAGAGCACCGACAAATATGCAGACTACTTTAAGAAAATAGTAACGACGATTTACAAGCGGTGATGGTATGAATATTGGTGTATGCATACATTTTCATATTGCAGAGACATGCGATGCATGATCGCATGAGTGTTTGTATACAGGTTTCTCGATATGACTAGACTTAAACCTCGTGCTATGCACGTTAGAGAAGTAAGATTTTCGATCATAGCGCATAAGTTTAATTATTATAGGATGTAAAGAAAATAAAAGAAAACGAAAGTAATTAGAAATTATTTTGGAGATAGATAAATGAAAGGGAGTTCCATGCAAGAATTGTTCGCCCTATCACTTCATGAAATTAATGAGCTGCAATTAATGGACAATAATGCACAAATATTTGTTTGTCATTAGATTATTGGAACTAATATTAGTAGATTGACATTGAGTTAAATTATCAGATTATTCGGTTAATTATTCTTCTCTATTGCTTTTATTTCATGTATCGATGAAAAAATGATAAGACCAAATAGATAATATATTCGGAGGTTCAAATTTTCATGCACGGGGGTTCATTTCAATAATGCTGACTATTCTTATGCTCTTTTACTTTAATCAAAATATCATTGTCTAAGATATTTTGATTAAAAGGATATCAACTGTCCGCGGAGCACCGACATATTATGGCATTTATCTAATGGACATCAACTGGCCACGGAGCGCCAATATATTAGATGAGAATTGGGCGTGTAAGTTTAATAGGATCTATCTAAACAAATTTATGTAAATTTCCTGATGTCATAGAAAAAATGAATTCATGAAGCGAATTCATTCTATAAGGGAGAGAGAAAACCCTAATTTCATAATCGTAACATGTATCATTGGAACAACATAACCCGTCATTTTATTCTTTAATATTATATTTTTTTAATTAACAATTGCAGTGGCGGACAGGGTGAAAACATAGGGTTAAATAACGACGTTACCGCAGTGCATCCCTGTTTGGCATCCACGCAATCCTTATCCATCCAAGAAACTAGGGTTTCGTCGGCAATGGCTTGGAGCTGGGGGAGGAGATCATCCTTGAGGCGCTCGGGGCCAAAGTGAGTCAAGACAGAGCTCCTGATGTACTTGTGGATGTACCCAGTTGCGTTCGTCTTGACACAATCTTCCGTTGATGCTTCTTGACCCAGGAGCTTAGCGACAGCATCCAAGTACCATAGTTCCACCATCTTCCCTTCTTGTAGAAGTATGAATCTATTAAAATCAGCATCCATCGATACTACCACGGGCCGTCCCAACAAGCTTGTCTTGAATATTGACCCATACCTATATACAAGCATGATATGTAGAGATGATGACCATGCACGTAGTCTAGTACCAAGTATACATACACTTATCATAGATTATATTTAAACTCATCAGTCTATATTAATTTTCATAACTTGTAAATATACTACACTTTTGGTGAAAATTCACAATGATCATAAGTGGTATCATCGAAATTGTGAAGGGAATCGTGTTAGCTACTGCATCACAAATAATTTCAATGATGCACACTCTTTTCTAAATAAAAAAAGAAGAGCTGCTTGTGAAGAAATTACTATGATATCCTTTTTTTTTTCATGAACATAATAAATAGAAAGCTTTAGCATGATGCTTGCTCTCTTTATTTCTTTTTTTTTTCCATAGTTGATAGGTAATGGACCCATACATTTTGGTTCGTTTCTTGATGAAAGGTGGAATATCGATGGATTTGCTACGGAGGAAAAACTCAATGGACTCTCCAATGAATGGCAACCCCATGGAACCCGGCGGCAGAATTCCACCGCTGGCAAGGTGACTTCTCCGCTCAAACAACCAATGCGAAATGGCCAGGATCAACAGGGCCACTAGCCCCATGGCAAACCACATCCTTGTACGTAGAAATGAGCGGAGTGACTGGAGAGGAAGAGAGGGGTTAGGGTTTTGAATGGAAGTTGCAGGGAAAGTTGTGATCGAGATGCTCCGTTGAAGCCCGGTTTATATAATGCTTGGGCCAGGGACACTCTTTGTGTGGAGTTCGAGCCGGCAGGATCAGATCGATTGGTCAAACCGAATCTCGTAGATCACCTGTAGGCCGGGGACCTCTTCGTATAAATGCTTGGTGGGACCCAACCTTAATAACTTGGTGACTTGTCAGAGGAAGACAAAGTAGCGAAGAAGAAAGCGCGTGGGGCCAGGAAGGGAAAAACAGGACGAAACAAAAATGCATTGCTCCTTTGAAAGCTAAGCACGAATGAGGCCGGCGTGGCCGAACATGGTGATTATGCTTTGCAATTGGGATTTGGGTGTAATTTAGGTGTGAAAAATAGTCGAGTGTATTGTTGACAATTAAATTTTGCTCAATTATTTAGGGTTTTATCACATAAAAATTAGGTTTAATTCTTAACCACAAAAAAAAAATGTGTTTTCATTAAATTGCATAGCATATAAACTTTAGGTGCATTTATATAAAGCATATTAGAATATGCTATCCTGGTTTAAATTCAAAAAAAAAATTTCAAAAAAAAAAGAGATTAAATTTATAAAAATTATTATTATAAAAAAATTTGAAATCGAAAAGGGGCTAACAAGCATTATTCAATGCCGGCTAGCACAGCATCGCAATAAAAAAAATTAATTAAATATAATTAAAAAAAAGGACTAGCATTGAATAACGCTGGTCACGCGTGGATCTTCCCCCAGCGTTATTCAACGCTTCTGGAAAGGAGAAGAAAGGGTAGCACGAAGCATGGCAGCGGCAGAAGCAGAAACGATGAGAAGGAGCGGACAACCGAAAGCGACAAAGCAAAAGGAATAGGGCACGTCGAGGGCGGCACAGCGCTTCCGGCCTACATCGAGTAGATTTGTAGTCGTCTTAGCCGAAGATGGACTTGATATGGTCCCAAGAGGAGACGCGGCTGCTGGCAGAAGCATAAATTGAGAAGACGTTCTGACCGAAGGGGTCTTTGAGCTAAAAACGGAATGGCGAGTGTCGCCAGGGGAGGCCGAGACGAAGAGATACTCCTCTTTCTCTCGACGTTAAAGGGGAGAACAGAGGGGAGATCGAGAAAAAAAAACCACAGAGAGAACCACAGAGAGAGAGCGGACGAAAGCATGATCTGAGGGAGAGAGCGAAGAGCTTGCCTTTAGCCCGGTCGTGTCCGAGCGTCGTTCGACGACTCCTGACCGCTCCACTCGAACCTGCAGTTTCCCTTTCACGCCCACGGTAGATCTCGGTTATTTGGATTTTCTTCAAAGGCTTTGAGTCGATTACTCGAGGATCCTGGTTCGGAGATGTTGCGAGGCGACTAGACTGAGTCCGACGTATCTCAAGTTCGCCCTTTACTTGCCGTCACCCAGCCGGGTAGGGTCACTTCTGGAGACTGAGCTCGCGTTTCTTATGATTCCTGGATGCCCTTCTTTCCTTTGTTTTTTTTTGGCCTCAACTGATGCCGAGATCTGTGGTTCCCTATTTATGTTTGTGTCGAGTGTAGATGGACAGCCATTGAATGATGTCATGTGTGCTTTGGTTGCTGTATGTTAATGGTGATATGCATTTCATACTTCGTTTGAGTTCGTGGCCTCCCTTTCTATATCGCACACCATGTGCTTGCTCAAATGTTTGAATGGAATCCGTAAGTTGTTTCCTTTGCGTGTGATGCGTTCTTGAATCTCGGTGTTTCTCTCTTCACTGGCCGTGTCTTGGCCGGATCGGGAAACCAAGGCTCGCTCTTTGTCTTGGGATTCAAAGGCATACTGAGTTTGGATCCGTTGATGCGGTCGTTTTTGCTTGCTACGAGATGACTTTCTTTGGGTCTAGATCTGGGTCCGAGTTTGGAAAATGTTAAATTCCGTCTCCTTAACATGCGCACACCGCAATGTTTGAACTAGACTCACACAAGCTCGTCTCTGTACCGTATATACGAACTGACCACCGGGTGTTTGTAATAATGTCTGAACGAAACTATGTTTTTTTTTTAAGGAAAAGTTTTCGAACTAAAACACTTGGTTGCGTATTTCATTACTTAAATCGCAACATTAGTCTTCGCTTCGTTCATACCGCATTCATTCTCTTGTGATGTGAGTCCATGTCGGTGGGCCTCCGCATCCTCTTCGCTCTTTGTTGCCTATCATTATAGTTGTTAACACATGGATTCGGTTTGTCGGACCATCAAAATGCACGTTGGTTTGTGATGCTCAAAGATGATGACGAGTTGCGTAATTTTCCGAAATATTATAAACGCTTTCATTGTTCTGCGTTTGTACTCCTTGGCTCTCTGTTTGCACGTTGTGGCCGGATGGTCGCTGTGATGAAAAGAGGTAGCGGATGGCAGTGATGAACAATTCCGAGAGAAGGATGATACTGCGGGTTCGGGGATAGATAGCTTGGGAGTATGGTGGGGCATAGGTTGTTCCGTGACTTTGGGCTTGTCTCCTGTTAAAAGCGGGTCTAGTTTGAGTCAATGAGTCCACTTTATTTCTTAGCTTTTTCCTATTTTTGTGACCCAAATCAGAAGGTCTTCTTCAATTATATTTCGGACTAGGTCCCGGGTCCTGGATTTTAGTTTTTTAAATTATTTTTATTTCAACATAAAAAATATATTTTCAAAAAAAAAAAAAAAACCTTTGTTTTTTGAAAATTTCTTTTAAATTGGGAAAAAGCTTTTAAAATTTTGACCGAAAAATTGAATAAGCCTTTAGGGCTTTTGATTACTTTTTTTTTTTCTAGAAATGATGCTAGTTTGTTGTTTGCACATCTCAATCTTAATTATTATTCGATTATGCATTTTCTATGTATTGATTGTTACTTTCCTTAGCTTGTAATTACGAGAATCCCGATTAGTGTGAACACGTTAGGGTGGTGAATTGAGCAAGATTAGGTACCGAAATGGCACTAATTGATCAATTAGTGTAATCAAGTCTCCGTACCCATTGAATCTCTAGCTCGTAGAAGTGATGCATTTCTCTCGTGCTTTACTTGGGTGTCTAATCGACTCACCAAAAATTAATTAGTGGCGATTCCTAAATGAAATTGATTTGCATATTAATAACTTAAACCTAAATCACGAACCCAGTATGGGCTTGGGAGAGCTTGAGCTAGGTTTAGTTTAGTAATCCATTAGCCTAACCCCTTAGGCGGGGGATCGGTTCGGTTAGGTCGCGACATGTATGAATATATTGTAACTCTAATTCTCTAATTATAGTGAATTATTGATTATTTGCTCTCTTCATCGATGTAAATACAGTCACTTGAACCAAATCATGTAAATCACTTGTGCCCTTTATTTTTTCGGTTATTTCTCTAGCATTTTCGCATTGACTTAATTTGAAAGATTGTTTTCGCGTTAATATTTTAACAATAACAAGCCAAACATCACAACGCACATTTCCGTAGATCATGTTCCATTTGAAAGTTGTTCCAACCATTGAAGGGTTTTTTCATTACATGAATTGCACAATCAATAGTTTCTCAACATATAAATCCTTTTATTATGTTGATAATTTATTATATTGTCATTCACGAGAATATCCCAATTCCTATATTATCTCAAAAATTATGGATAAGCAAGATGGACCGCTCAAACTGGGACCAACCGGTTTGGTTCAGTTCTTGGGAATATCGGTCTAATTACGGTTCCTAAAAGTGGAATCGAGTTAGGCGGTCCGGTTTCTGTTCTAGGATGAGAACCGGACCGACCTGACCAGACCAATAAATATATATTTCTAATTTTTTCAAAAATATTTATTTACTTTTTAAAACTTTTGAAAAAAATAGAAAGCTTAACCTAATTTCCCCAATTCCCTCTTGCCTTTACTAATAAGTGATTGTTCCCATTGGAACCAATCCGGTCCACGATCCCAAGACTAATCTATCCGGTTTGGTTCCGATTTTTGAGTTGGACGGATCGGACTAGGAACCGCTCATCCATTTTAAAAACAATCGAACTTGGTGTGAAATTTTAGGTCACTTGTCAAGCAACGCCCTAACCTCCTCCTCCTCCTCCTCCTCCTTCCCCTTTTTATTTGTTTTAGAAGAAGCTAACTTTGCAGCGATGGGTCATGGTCATCGCCTAAAGGATGCATTTGTTTCGCAAAATATGAATGATTTGTAAAATGTTTTTTAAAAAAATCATCTGAATTATTTACAAAAATAAATAAACAAAAATATATTTATAAATCCACAGAATTATTTAGTCATAAATTATTATTGATAATAAAATTTTTTATTATTGATTAATTATTTTAAGTGGTATTTTTTAAAAATATTTTTTAAATTATTTATTTTTCACAAAATAAACGGAATTTAAGACGTTAAATTAAGTCCCTTTGGTTGCTAATCCAACTAGGCGAACTCAACTCACCTGCAAAGCAAGTTATCAGTTGGTTGAAAGCGATAGTACGTTACCTATGACTGTGATTCTCAAATCAAAAATGGCAACTCTCCTTAGCATTGTTTTGATCATATTTAAAATAAAAAAAACATCTAGTCAAAGCAAGACGGCATGCTCTGGTTATAACTAGGGGTGAGTGGTTTTCGATCTGGTCCAATCCAATCCAAGAATCGGGAATCGACCCGGAAGGACCGGTTTCAGTTTCTAGGATCAAGAATCGGACCGGCTAGTTTTGGGGACCGTGGATCGGACATGACTATATATGGTTCAAATGGGACCAATATTAAATATTTTTTTCCTCGAACTGGGAACCAATTGTTCCATTCTTTTCTTTGTAGTTTTGATTTGATCATGTAAGGCCATGAAAAAAAATTAGAAAAATATATAATATAAGAAAAAAATTGAACAATCGGTTCCAATGATACTAATATTAAATATTTTATATATATTAAATATTATATATATATTTTATACCTAAATTTTAACTAGTCATTTAGGAACAATTGCATAGAAAATTAGAGATTAATTTTTTTAATCCCTAAACAAAAATATAGTTAGATGGCATAGCATATAGTTTTTAGGAGCATTTCATTAATAGTTAATTAGACCCATATAGTTTACACATTTATTGAACTAGTGCGGATGGGGTTTTGAGCCCAATTAGTTGGTTTGGGTTTATGAATTAAAGCACATGGGCACAATCTTTCGAATACTTGAGGCGGTGATCCTCTTGGTTAAGGGTAAGGAAGGAAATAAAAGGAAAAGGGAGGAGGATCAGTTTGTATCTCCGTTCAAAGGGGAAACAATATAAAGAAGAT
This sequence comes from Syzygium grande, assembly GCA_024733475.1. Classification (NCBI taxonomy): domain Eukaryota; kingdom Viridiplantae; phylum Streptophyta; class Magnoliopsida; order Myrtales; family Myrtaceae; genus Syzygium; species Syzygium grande. The sequence continues at coordinate 885,301 of JAMXDD010000009.1, read as the reverse complement.
AGAAGGAAAAAGTGGAATTTGGGGCATATATTCTTCATTGGTGTGAACAGAAAGAAAAGGCCACAATAATGGGAAGGTGTTAAAATATAATATATTCTAAAGCACTCATAGGAGGAAAGTAGATTTACTCTCTTTCCTTAAAACCCCCGTCTTCCCTGCCTACAAAAGGTCACGTATAGACAAGAAATGGGGGCTTTTTCTTCTCTCTTTTGATCAATAGCGTTATACACGACTAGAGAGAGAGTCATCCATAAGAGGAAGAGAGCGAAAACACATGTGAGAGTGAGAGGGCAAGAGAGAGAGAGAGAGTCAGTCGCGTACACATAGCCTTCACCGCACCGCCTCGCGCCCGTGCCGTGCCACCACCTTCCTCGCGGCCAGACCTACAGCCACAAGAGTCCCAAGCCCGCCTTGCCCACTACCAGCGCTATCTCAGCCCAGGCGACGAAGCTACTGATCTAACTACGAAAGAGCGACCCGAGCTACCCGACAACGTTGCTTCTCTGCTGCTTTCCCCCTCGACAACGGTCTTCGTTCCACACGACGAGTCAAACCGTGAACTGCTTGTCCGTGAGCGAGTCTCATCCTTCAACGGCTCTTAGTGGGGTGTCCAACTCTTGGACGACCATCTCACACCCTTCGTGCGCACAAGAACAATGGCCGAGTAAATTGAAAACAGAAAAGAAAATAAGAAGCGGTGGATTGTTGAAGAACGTGGATTCCTTGGTCAAAAACTCACGGATTGGTCAAGCTTGGAATTAGTGGGCCTGCACGATACAGGTAGTGATCTTGAAGAGAAGAAAAATTATAAGCGGAAGGGCAATTTGCGAAGCCATTGAGGTCCCCCTTCCACGAGTCAAGCCAAGGCATCCATCAAGCTCCATCATCTGCATATTTCCAAGCCGAGCCAAGCACCAGCAGCAACTTGCCATTGGTCCCCTAGCCACGAGCTGCCATCGGCCGCATTGTCCGATCCACGATCTCGATTTACTGGTGATTCTAATTTGGAAGTTATCCGTCAAATTAGGTAAGATTATTCGAATATTTCTTTTGAATATTTAATTTCCTAGTTTCGGATAATTTAGATATTTCGTAAATATTTTGGTGGATAGCTATATATCTTAGGATAATTTTGTGATATCCATGATATTCGAAAACACCCAAAATTAGGAATCATTCCTAATTTGGAACGTGTCCGGACGACTATCCAACCTTATCCTTAAGATACGATATGCAAATGATCACGGAAAATCGTTATCTTATCCATGATCATTTGGATATGATAATAGATTTTATTTGCTTTCCAAATTTAAACAATCGCTTTTCCGTCGATATGTATAACCCTATAAATATGACCTTTAGTTTGATTTCTTTGCCTAATTTGAATCGATAAGAAGGATATTGCGGATTGTGTAGATTGTTTGAACGTGGTTGTTATCTTTTTTTAATTGTTTTCCTTTTAAATAAAGAAAATAAAAAATATGTTAGTTAGGATTTAAATTAGAAATTTTGCATGCTTGGGTAATCTTAGATATATCCAAAAGAATAAGATAATTATTTGATTTAAATTGAGATTTAGGGTAGCATATTTGCTAATTTAAATTAGAGATTGTTTTAATCTTAGTGGATTATTTAGGATATTTAATAATTTCGAATCTTAATAAAAATCCCAAAAAAAGAATCACTTTAGGATAGATCAAATCATTTTCTCTAGGATAAATTGCATGTTAATTTGAGTAATTTTTAATTCCGAATTTCATTTGAAAATACCAAAATAAATCATTTGTCCGTCATTAGAATTAGGTCACGTCGTCGCATGATATATAGTTTGCATGTTAGGCTACATTAATCGCATGTTAATTTTTGCACGTCATTACATATAGGTTAGCTTTCATTTAAATAAGTGAAAATCCTAAAAATATTGAGTGAACTGCTTGTTAATTAGAAATTATATTAAGATTGTTGATGTGATTTTCTAGCTAACAACGCAGATACTTACATTAACCGAGGTAAGTAATTCTTTCAATCTTGCAATTTATTTAATGTTTTGATTATTGGGTGTTACTTTGGTGGTTTTGCGCACCCGTATGATCACATCATATACTAGTGACTAAGTTAAAATGAATCCGGACTACACCGCATGAATATTTTTGAAAAGAAAAGGTACCGAAAGGGCGTTAGACTAGATCTAAGCGTAATCAAGTCCTTGAGCTTAAAATCTACGGTTCGTAGGAATAAAACATATCTTCCTATTTTTTATTTAGGTTTCTAATCAACCTACCACAAATAAATTAGTGGCAACTCCAAGCATGAAAACTTTTGCATGTTAAAAATTTAAACCCTAAGTTCTGAATTGGTAGGGCTTGGAAGGGCCCGAGTTAGGCTTAGTCTTAATAACCCATTAGCTTGAAAAATTTTAGGTCGCAACAATATATATGAAAAAATTAGAAATATATATTTATCGATCCGGTCCTATCCGGTTACCACCCGAAAACTGGTTCCATTTTTAAGAACTGAGAACCGGACCGATATTTTTGAGAACCGGACCAAACCAATCGGTCTGGTCCAGTTTCGATTTGGGCGATCCATCTTGCTCAGCCCTAGTTATAACCCATAGGGCTACATTGTGTTCATCATTAAACTTATTTGGATGCCAACTGGAGGAAAAAAAATTGATTCTTCATTAATATTAAGACGGGTAGATTTTGACAAATTCTTCAAAGTTTAATGCACCCCAACCCCAACCACGACCACGGTTGTACATCGTAGTCATTGAGAGCATACTGTGTTGACTATTAACATGAAAATGATAGAAATTTTATAAATTAAGTCAATGCGAAAATATCAGAGGAATAACGATGAAACGTAAGAGATAAGTGATTTACGTAATTTGGTCTTAATGTCGGTATCTATATCTCTACGGGAAGAGTTAACAGTAAATAATTCAATATAATCAAAAAATTAGAGTTATAATTTGCTGATATGCTTTAGTGTTTTTCATGTTTAAATTACACCAAAATCCAAAATGCTTACGACGTAAACTGACGTGACAAGATCACCGCGTTTTCGAGATTCCTTCTTCGCTGTAATGGGCGCCTCAGGGAGAAAATATTGGGTATCTCTAGGGATTCCACCGTGGAGAAATACCAAGTCTGGTGCGGCGACACGTGTCCAAGGGCCCCACATGTTCAGAAGGCTCCACGGTGAAATAACTCCCACGGCTGGAGCTGAGCTGAGCTGTCTCAGCCCTCTCTTTCTTTCGCGCTCCCCCTCTCTCTCTCTGCTTTTTAAAAAACAGCCCTCTCTCTCCACTCTCTCTCTCTTTCGCGCTCTCCATCGAATTCTCGACCTGGAATTCGCTCTGCGCTCCGTCACGCCGTGCTGACACCGACGAGCGAGGTCCGCCGCTGCCGGCGAGCGACGTCGGTCGCCTCCCACGAGATCCACTGCTGCCCACGAGTGACCTGTCGCCTCCCATGAGGGAGGTCCGCTGCCTCCGACGAGCGAGGTCCGTCTCCTGGCCCCTACGCCGACGATTTCTCTGTCTTCACTCTTTCTTCATGCTCTGCTCTCTCTCCCTCCCGATACACGCCTCTCTGCCCTTTGGGCTAAAAAAGTCCTCTGGACAGCGTGTCGTTTAGCGAACGGTCACTTCCCTCTTTTTCTTCTTCACTGTGCTCTGCATCTCACGAACTGAACACTGTTGCTCATCGCCATCACGACCACCGTCATCACTTCACCGGCACTCTGAAAACCACCAGCACGGCGAACGAGAGCAGCAACCCACGGAGCACCCCAACTCCCCAGCGACCCTGCCTTCCCTCGATCGGCACAGCGAAGCTCTGTCCCAGAGGATGAGGAACGACGTCTGCTTCACCTGCAAGAGACAGGGCCACTGGATGAAGTACTGCCCTGGCAAGTCCCCTGCCGGATCCGAGCCGTCCTCCTCCTCCGTCGCCGCCGCCGCCGGGCCCTCCTTGTCTTGATCGGAAAACGGAGCTCCGTCTCAAGGGACGAGGAGCGACGCCTTCTTCGCCTGTAAGAAGCAGGGCCACTGGATGAAACATTGCCCCGACAAGTCCCCCGCGAAGTCGCGGCCGTCCGTCACCGACGTGCCAGTGCTTGAGTGCCCGTGCGTTGCCGGCGCATGCGACGTCCGCACCTTCCATTCCCAGCAGAACCCGGATAGGAAGTTTTACAAGTGCCCCGGTAGAGCCCCTGTTAGTCCAATCTCACCTTTCAAGTCAAAATTTCTACTCTTTTATTTGTCCTGCATTTCTTCAAAAGTCCGTTCTTTTTTATTTCAATGTTTGTTCGAGTTTCTGCATCTTTCTTTCTCTCTAGTGTTTTTTTTTTTGTGAAAAGGTAACTCCTTTTCTTTTTGGGTATTTCTGTTTTCGTGCATCTCGTTCTGATTTCCTCTCATTTTGGTTATTTTTTGTTTTTGGGTGGTGAGTTTGTTTGTAGAATGGTGTTGATAGGTGTGATTTCTTTGCGCGGTGCGACAAGTACAGCGCTGCGATGTGTCCTGTGGTGCTGGGAGATGCAGGATCAACTTTTTTGAGGATCCTCCACATAAGGGCAGAGAATATTTTTCTTGCCGTATTAGAAAGGTTCGATTTCTTTCCCTTTTTGATACGCTTAATTTTCTTTGAGTGCCGATATGGTTTGCCCTGAACATGGTTGTTATGTTTGTTGTTGGCTGTGAAGTTACTGAAGTGGGGGTGTGGAGTTAGAGGATCATTCGTTTCTGTCAGAAGCCTTTGATGGGTTTGGCTTGAGATTGGAGGTGCAGTCCGTTGCATGTTCTTTTTTCACTCTTTTGGGCGTAAATGAGGGAGAACTTAAAGGTTGTTTCGAGGAAAATCTATCATTTGGAAAGTATTTCTCTAAATATGATCTATGTCGCTTAAAAAAAAATTAGACAATGAAATTTTTTTTCAGCATCAACAATGATCTATACCTAAATATTTGCATTGATAATATTTGTTAATTCATTCCGTAAGTAATACAATTGATCGCTTTTAGAAAATTGTTTTCCTAATCGTTAATATTTCGTGAAACAGCGCACCCTTGGTTATAATCTCCTAGTTGGTTATAAACTCTCTGTTTTGGAGTTCCTTTAACAGGACTTGTCACGGTTACATTATTAGTGAGAAGAATGAAATTTTGCAGTTAGGAAGGGGGAGAAAGGGTCTCTGTTCCAACGTTTGGGCGTAATTAGTGTTCATTGTTGCGAGTTTTCCCTACTGATAGTTGTGGTAGATCCTCCAGAATTGTGGGATTGTCTCACTTAGTCTGAAGTTAATATGAGGTCTACTAGTACACGTTGGGTTCATATTTGTCCTGAAATGGAAAGAGTATATAGGTAATCCATAAGTCTCCTCATGCCCTTGCATCAATACCGAATTGTAAATCACTCCCCAGTTCTCCCCAACCTTCATCAATATCCCTCCCCTCCCCCTGCCGGTCCTAACCATCTTCTTGCTATGAAGTCCTTTGCTTCTATGAGCTATTTTGCATTTATCACCTGATGAAAGCAAACTATTTGAGCTTATTGCACCAGTACCATATTGTGATTTTGAACATGTGAGCAGTAAGTTTTTGATATGCTTGCCTTGGTTTCCACTTAGCAGTTGTTGATGGTCCTACTGGCCGTGTGGCTTTGAAACTATCAGAGCTCTCGCAATAGTAGTTTTTAGGAACTGTAGTTTTTAAATTCTCTCTTTCACACCAATAAGTGGCTAAATGAATAAGAGATGAAGTACGCGGAATCATTGTACTTTGATGAGCAGTTATTTTCAGATTGTACCCATTTCTCATTAATCAGTGGCCCAGCACCAACAATAGTTGCTAACCAAAAGTTGGGGATTGCAACGGGGGCTCATTGCTTGAGCTGATAGCTTTTGTAGCTAAAGTTTTTTTTTCTGCATTTAGTTTGGGGCAGTAATTATATATATGAAGGCCAATCCAAAGCTGTAGTTTTGGTGGTTTTTGGTCCATTGTGACTTTTTTCGTAGATTGTGTGTGAAACATCGAAGCTTTGTCGTCGCTAATGCTGTCATCGAATTTCTAAGACAATTTGGGCAGAATTGCGACATAACAAGAATTCATTGTTGCGTCTTATTTGTAATGTTTAACTTCCAACAAATCCTCTAGTAGGCCTCGCAAAATGCAGTTAAGGAGAGTGGCAATGGGAAATCCTGTCATGTAAATTTTTCCTTACTCTTACCCGTTAAGATTAATGAATTATTAGAATTGTAGCAAATCTTCCTAGTCTCTGTAGGTTGCGTAGAAATTGTCCCCTTTTCATATTATGCCAAGTTTGCAAGGTGCCAATCTCGTTTCTTCCCTTGTGCTCATTGGTTCTAATCATCTGGTACTCACAAGATTACACTTTTGGCTGTAGTTTATTTAACTTGTGTTGGCTTGAACACAGGGACACGGAGCTTGTGAATTCTTCCGATGGGCAGATTCTCCTACAGAAAATGCGGCCTCCATAGATGTTGCGACTTCTGTTATTGCACCACCGGAAGTCATGAATATTGAGTCAGCAATGGCGGATGCTGGTGAAGATTACGAGGTGGATCCATTATCGATGATGGATAGTGGTGAGATTCAAGAAGTAATTTGCAGATTCTCTGCACCAGAACGTCATTCGAGGGTTTTGGACAGTGAAAGTTTAATTCCTGAGGCCGATTTGGATACTCAAGAATTAGATATGGAGGACGTGGATTTGGGCGAGTCTAATACAGAGCAAATGCAGCTTTTTTCCCGTCTAACATCTCCATCTCCAGTTCATCTCAGATAGCAAGAATACTCGAGGCAGATATTAGCTGCTGGTGACATGCTTTCTAGAAGTAGAGGTATCCTATGAGTCATCTTCGAGGGGTTTTCCCCCATCGTCGGCACTTCTTTTTTGTCATTCACGAGCAGTTGATCATCTGTTATTGTAATATTGTTGGAAGTCTTTAGAACCATTTGCATTTTTGGGTGGCAGATACTCTTGATATGTTATTCGGCCGTGTAGTTATAAGGTGGTGCTGGCGTCTTGCTTTCCCTCCTCGTCCAAGCTTAGTTAATCCATCACCAATGCCTTCCCTCTGTGGTAATTGCATTGTGTCTAGTGTCCACCCCCTCCTTATCTAACTTCTATTTTTGGTTGGCCAATCTTGGATTGTAATATAGATCGTGTTTCTTATGGACTAGGAATTTTTCCTTCTCTCGCTGTTGATCATATGGACATCAGCAGCGTTGGGCAAAAATCATCTGGAATCTGGGATGGACTATTGAAGCCTCTAGTTTTCCACCGGCAACAGCTTCTTGGCAGAGCATGGGTCTGAAACAAGAAGTGAAGTTTCTAGATTCCAAAGTCATCCTGAATTGGCGTCAAACCATTGGAGCAGAGGGAGAGTGTCGGTGTTAAATCAGATGGCAAAGCTTGTCCAGAAAAGATGTCATCGATCTTCTTGAGAAGAATTTGCTTGATCATGCTTATCTTGAAAAGGAGGCTAGAGATTGCCTCGACTGTCTGGATTTTCTCCCTGTTGACAGTAGCCAATTCAAGGAGCAAGTGAAGGAGTTTCTACTTTGCGCTTCCCGGCTTGCTGAAATCGAACGTCCCACCAATGAAACTGAAATGCCCAACATCCTGGAGCACTGCAGTCGTGCAAAGAAGAGGTTTCATGATGTATCCGAGAAATATTCAGTGACATCGGATGCATATGCTGCTGGCGATGGACGAATTAAACATCTCGGGATGATTACCATTGTACAAAGGAGACACTGCTCAGGATCGAGGCAGAGTTGCATGAGTGTGAGGTGGAACATGCGGAGCTCAAGGACGGCTTGCCAAGATAACTCGAGAGATGGAGGAGGCCAAGAGCGGTATGGAGGAAGCTTCTTGGGAAGCTTTCCTGGCGGTGTAATGTAGGGAAATTGAAAGGGGCACCGCAAGGGCTACCTTGGAGAAGGCGAGGCTCTAACTCCGCAGTAATCTTCGGAAAAGAGCTTGTGTGGTAACAAACCAACCTTAAACTACTATGATGCGCATGTTCCGAGTTTAACTGTGTGCCGTGCCTGTTAAGTCCTGTCTTTCGTCCCCTATATATGTATGTACAATATAGTTTTAACTGGTGTGAGTGAAGCTAATATGACTATCTGTTTTGTAATCATGATATGTGAACATCGACTCTGTTTTTCTGTTAAAACTGAACAGCATGTTAATTTATAACTCAGCTTTCTCCCTCTCTCCTTGAAGCATTACACTCTGCCATTGTGCTATTATTGATTCAGATGCTGCAGGATTTGGTTTCTTTTATCAACTGAAGACGTGCGTTGGATTAGTTGCAAGGCGAACCGTTATTTTAGCAGAGAAAGTGATTCATGGTAATCTAAGATCGAGCGTAAAATGAACAAGTACGTCGCGAGTTCATGGTCATATTCATATGATCACGAGTGGATATTAGGTTATGCGAGAAAGAGTAAATGGTGTGGCTTTCTTATTGTGTGAATAGTTAAAGATCTTACTTAATTATGCAAATGAAGGAGAAGAAGATAGCAAAAACAACGAAAGTGATCGATTCATGCACTTGTCATGGGCTATGCAATTTAAGTTGACAGACCTCCTTTCTCTAATTTACTAGTTATTCGGTGCGGGATGAGTTATGGCTAAAAACATACATAACCTAGACTCTTATAGTGCTACGAAATATTATGCAAAACTAACAATAATATATCGGAAAATTATAAGTCTAATTGCAATAACTCATCCCGCATTGAATATATGGGGAGATACTTGCCTTTCTTTGTGTAATAGTTTTTGACTTTGCAAATTCACTCATTTGCTTCACTCATATTTAAAATCTGCCTCGCCTCGTTCCCCAATTGCGGTAGTATCAGCATCAATCTAGTTTTAGAAAAATCAGCTTTCAGGCAATGGGCATTACTACATCAACTTTCATAAAGAAAAAAAATAGAAAGAATTACCGAGAGAGCGCGACCATTAACAAAGCATGACCAGCGGCTTTTAGGTAGATTTTCATCGAGTTTCGGCTTGATTTTGGGACGCCAATTTAGAATTCTTGTAATGCTCTGAATGAGCTTTCTTTTAACTATAAGCTCGCTTGGAATGGAGTTTAGTGGAGAAAGTTATGGCGCAACCAACTTTCGTGCTTAAGCTCGCGTTGTGGATAATTTGGCTAGTTTTTGTGTCCATTTATGTGTTATTCGAGCGGCGAAGTCCGATTTTTAAGTCGTTGAGCTGCGTATATATATAGAATTAGTAGTTTAAGGTGTTGCGGGATCATGGGATTTTACGAAACCCGATTTGGACTTCTGGTTTGCGGATACGAATTTTTTGAAGTTGAGCACGCGTAGTGAACAGTCTTGGCGCCCAGCAGATTTCAGGCTGATTTTCGTCAGGTTTTAGCTCAATTTTGGGATGGTCAAATTAGGATTCTTATAGTGCTCTGAATGAGCTTTCTTTTAACTATAAGCTTGCTTAGAACGGAATTTAGTAGAGAGTTATGGCGCAACTAACTTTCATACTGAAGGTCCACCTTGCAGATAATTTGGCTAGTCTTTGTGCCCATTTATGTGTTATTCAAGAGGTGAAGTCCGATTTTTAAGTCGTTGAGTTGTATGTATACATATATAGAATTGATAGTTTAGAGTGCTGCGGGACCATAGAATTTTACTGAAACCAGATTTAGACTTACAGTTTGCCAGATATTAATTTTTGAAGTTGAGCATGCACAGTGAACAGTGCGAGACCAGCGCTCCAAATCCGTGCAAGGAACATTGAAATTAAGATTACAGAGATATACAAAAAGAAGAAACTAATATTCAGACCTCAAATGTGGACTTCATTTACTGAAAAAGAAACAACCACTTTCTTCTCACAAACAGGACGCAATGTTGACAAATACAAAACACGTTCACAATAACACACTCGGGAATTAAACTTTCACTGTCCAAAACCCTCAAATGACGTTTTGGTGCAGAGAATCTGCAAATTACTTCTTGAATCTCACCACTATCCATCATCGATAATGGATCCACCTCGTAATCTTCACCAGCATCCGCCATTGTTGACTCAATTTTCATGACTTCCGGTGGTGCAATAACAGAAGTCGCAACATCTATGGAGGCCGCATTTTCTGTAGGAAAAAATGCCCATTGGAAGAATTCACAAGCTCCGTGTCCCTGTGTTCAAGCCAACACAAGTTAAATAAACTACAGCCAAAAGTGTAATCTTGTGAGTACCAGATGATTAGAACCAATGAGCACAAGGGAAGAAACGAGATTGGCACCTTGCAAACTTGGCATAATATGAAAAGGGGACAATTTCTACGCAACCTACAGAGACTAGGAAGATTTGCTACAATTCTAATAATTCATTAATCTTAACGGGTAAGAGTAAGGAAAAATTTACATGACAGGATTTCCCATTGCCACTCTCCTTAACTGCATTTTGCGAGGCCTACTAGAGGATTTGTTGGAAGTTAAACATTACAAATAAGACGCAACAATGAATTCTTGTTATGTCGCAATTCTGCCCAAATTGTCTTAGAAATTCGATGACAGCGTTAGGGACGACAAAGCTTCGATGTTTCACGCACAATCTACGAAAAAGTCACAATGGACCAAAAAACCACCAAAACTGCAGCTTTGGATTGGCCTTCATATACATAATTACTGCCTCAAACTAAATGCAGAAAAAACTTTAGCTACAAAAGCTATCAGCTCAAGCAATGAGCCCCAGCTGCAATCCCCAACTTTTGGTTAGCAACTATTGTTGGTGCTGGGCCACTGATTAATGAGAAATGGGTACAATCCGAAAATAACTGCTCATCAAAGTACAATGATTCCGCATACTTCACCACTTATTCATTTAGCCACTTATTGGTGTGAAAGAGAGAATTTAAAAACTACAGTTCCTAAAAACTACTATTGCGAGAGCTCTGATAGTTTCAAAGCCACACAGCTAGCAAGACTGTCAATAACTGCTAAGTGGAAACCAAGGCAAGCATATCAAAAACTTACTGCTCACATGTTCAAAATCACAATATGGCACTGGTGCAACAAGCTCAAATAGTTTGCTTTCATCAGGTGATAAATGCAAAATAGCTCATAGAAGCAAAGGACTTCATAGCAAGAAGATGGTTAGGACCGGCAGGGGGGAGGGGAGGGATATTGATGAAGGTTGGGGAGAACTGGGGAGTGATTTACAATTCGGCATTGATGCAACGGCATGAGGAGACTTATGGATTACCTATATACTCTTTCCATTTTAGGACAAATATGAACCCAACGTGTACAAATAGACCTCATATTCACTTCAGATTGAGCGAGACAATCCCACAATTCTGGAGGATCTACCACAACTATCAGCAGGAAAGCTCGCAACAATGAACACTAATTACGCCCAAACGTTGGAACAGAGACCCTTTCTCCCCCTTCCTAACCGCAAAATTTCATTCTTCTCACTAATAATGTAACCGTGACAAGTCCTGTTAAAGGAACTCCAAAACAGAGAGTTTATAACCAACTAGGAGATTATAACCAAGGGTGCGCTGTTTCGCGAAATATTAACGATTAGGAAAACAATTTTCTAAAAGCGATCAATTGTATTACTTACGGAATGAATTAACAAATATTATCAATGCAAATATTTAGGTATAGATCATTGTTGATGCTGAAAAAAAATTTCATTGTCTAATTTTTTTTTTTTTTTTTTACATAGATCATATTTAGAGAAATACTTTCCAAATGATAGATTTTCCTCGAAACAACCTTTAAGTTCTCCCTCATTTACGCCCAAAAGAGTGAAAAAAGAACATGCAACGGACTGCACCTCCAATCTCAAGCCAAACCCATCAAAGGCTTCTGACAGAAACGAATGATCCTCTAACTCCACACCCCCACTTCACTAACTTCATAGCCAACAACAAACATAACAACCATGTTCAGGGCAAACCATATCAGCACTCAAAGAAAATTAAGCGTATCAAAAAGGGAAAGAAATCAAACCTTTCTAATATGGCAAGAAAAATATTCTCTGCCCTTATGTGGAGGATCCTCAAAAAGTTGATCCTGCATCTCCCAGCACCACGGGGACACATCGCAGCGCTGTACTTGTCACACCGCGCAAAGAAATCACACCCATCAACACCATTCTACAAACAAACTCACCGCCCAAAAACAAAAAAAATAACCAAAATGAGAGGAAATCAGAACGAGATGCACGAAAACAGAAATACCCAAAAAGAAAAGGAGTTACCTTTTCACGAAAAAAAACACTAGAGAGAAAGAAAGATGCAGAAACTCGAACAAACATTGAAATAAAAAAAGAACGGACTTTTGAAGAAATGCAGGACAAATAAAAGAGTAGAAATTTTGACTTGAAAGGTGAGATTGGACTAACAGGGGCTCTACCGGGGCACTTATAAAACTTCCTATCCGGGTTCTGCTGGGAATGGAAGGTGTGGACGTCGCATGCGCCGGCACCGCACGGGCACTCGAGCACCGGCACGTCAGTGGCAGACGGCCGCAACTTCTCAGGGGACTTGTCGGGGCAGTCTTTCATCCAGTGGCCCTGCTTCTTACAGGCGAAGAAGGCGTCGCTCCTCGTCCCCTGAGACGGAGCTCTGTTTTTCCGATCAAGACAAGGAGGGCCCGCGGCGGTGGCGGTGGAGGAGGAGGACGGCTCAGATCCGGCGGGGGACTTGCCGGGGCAGTACTTCATCCAGTGGCCCTGTCTCTTTTAGGCGAAGCAGACGTCGTTCCTCATCCTCTGGGACAGAGCTTCGCTATGCTGATCGAGGGAAGGCAGGGTCGCTGGGGAGTTGGGGTGCTCCGTGGGTTGCTGCTCTCGTTCGCCGTGCTGGTGGTTTTCAGAGTGCCGGTGAAGTGATGACGGTGGTCGTGATGGCGATGAGCGACAGTGTTCAGTTCGTGAGATGCAGAGCACAGTGAAGAAGAAAAAGAGGGAAGTGACCGTTCGCTAAACGACACGCTGTCCAGAGGACTTTTTTAGCCCAAAGGGCAGAGAGGCGTGTATCGGGAGGGAGAGAGAGCAGAGCATGAAGAAAGAGTGAAGACAGAGAAATCGTCGGCGTAGGGGCCAGGAGACGGACCTCGCTCGTCGGAGGCAGCGGACCTCCCTCGTGGGAGGCGACGGGTCGCTCGTGTGGTGGATCTCGTGGGAGGCGACCGACGTCGCTCGCCGGCAGCAGCGGACCTCACTCATCGGCATCGGCACGGCGTGATGGAGCGCAGAGCGAATTCCAAGTCTGGAATTCGATGGAGAGCGCGAAGAGAGAGAGAGAGAGAGGGCTGTTTTAAAAAGCAGAGAGAGAGAGGGGAGCGTTTTAAAAGAGCTGAGAGAGAGAGGGGAGCTCAGAGCTCAGCTCAGCTCAGCTCAGCTCCGAGCCGTGGTAGTTATTTCACCGTGGAGCCTTCTGAACATGTGGGGCCCTCGGACACGTGTCGTCGCACCAGACTTGGTATTTCTCCACGGTGGAATCCGTAGAGGTACCCAATATTTTCTCGCGGGTCATGGTCTCAGAGAAAAATCCACGGCCTGTTGCTTTCTCGCTCTTATTCACGTGGCTGTACGTGAGAAGAGAAAAAAGCAAACCCTTTGCTTTTGTTTTCTTTCTCTCGCAACGACCTTGGATGGGACAAGGAAACGAAGTCTCCCCCGCCCAAGTCACTGCTCCTCTTCTCTTCCTCTTGTTATCCCCGGGCCCCACGAGAATTCTTTTGCATGGTCAGAAAGAAAGCCACACTTTCTGTTTTTCCTTTTTTTGTTAAAAGAAATCCGCACAAGTTACCCGCACAAGGTTTGACGATGCATGTAAATATTTATCCTAAATTTAGTGTGCCCAAAGAAGCCATCAACCGTGCAACGACTTTCCTACTTCAAGTTTACATCACGGCCGAATTTGGAGACTCATCAAAATGGCTTGGAATTTGCAAGCTCAAATTTGAGATATAATTTAACAATTTGAGCCAATTTGATTAAAGTGAAGCATAAATATTGAAAATTTCACACAAGTGTCTCGTCTTTCACTTTGACATAAAGTTTGTCATTTCCATGCATTGGAAGCGTGCAACAAGACACCTTGGGACAGTCACAAGCATTGGAAATATTGTGTTTTGATAGCTTCTAGTATCTATGTACTTTAATGACTTATTGTTTCTAGATTTGAATTTAATTCTTATAAAAGGACATTAAGTTTATGTACAAAGCAGACATCATTTGATTAATGAAATTTGCCTAGTGCAATTCTTTTGAACCTCAAAAAGTTCATAACCCTTCAAAATCTAAAAGAATTTCACTTCGTCCTTGAAGAGTCAAAGCTTTTAAAGTCTAGATCCTTGAAGAGTTGCAGCCATCAATCTTGAAGAATTGATGACATTTCAACTTCCTTGGAGGCTTAGAAGAGCAGCCACTGAAGTTCTTACACTTGCTGAAAATTTGCAGCAGCATATGCAACAACAAATTGATGATTTGACGAAGAAGTTTAGCATCTTAGGGCTAAAGAAAACAACCCTTTGCCCCATTCCAAAATTGGAGAATCCAATTATGATTCTTCTTCTTTAGAAAGTGTCTAATCTTTTCCTCAAAGGAGGAATGCTCCAGAAGTTCGTGAACCGAATTGGGAAAAGGAAATTAAGAAAGACATTCCAGAATTTTCTGAAACTGATTTTATTGATGAAATTGTTGACTGGTTTGACACTTGTAAATGAATTTTTTGAGCATAGGAATGTCCTAAATGATCGCCGAGTTGGCATCATTGCCCTGTGTTTCTAAGGCAAGGTCATAGCTTGGTGAAGATGTGAGAAGCAGACTCACCAGTCTGTTGGCAAGGTTCCAATCACTTCAGGGAAAAAAATAGAGGACAACATCCAAAAGTATTTCCTTTCCAAAGGATACAAGAGATCTCTACCAAATTTACCAAAATATGAGACAAGATATGCAAACAGTAGACCAATACACTAATGAATTTAATGAGAAAATCCGAAAGAAGTGCTTACAACAGTCTTCAAGTTCATATTCAAGATACCTTAGAAGTTTTTGACATTTGGGGGGATAAGGACACTACAAGTACCATAACTTCTGTACGGCGACTTACTCGAGTGCTATAATTTTTTTTCATCAATTTAAGTGCAATAATTTCGAGAAAAAAAATTCACTTGAGTATCATAACTTTCAATTGATCAGTTAAGTGCCAATTTTTTAAAAATACCCAAGTGCCGGAAATCTGACGTGGAATAGCATCTGTGATGAATGTTTTAAAAAAGTTATGGCACCTACATGATCAATTGAAGTGTCATATGACACTCAAGTAAATGGAAAAAAAAAAGTTTAGGTGCTCAAGTGAGCGTTATACATGAGTTATGACACTCAAGTGATCGAAAAAAAAAAGTTATGGCACTCAAGTGAGCACCATATGAAAGTTATTTTTCCTACATTTGGGACTTAAGAGATGTACATCAACGGGCACTCAAAGTGGAGTGTTCTCGCTCTCGAGGGGGGAACAACCCTCTACCTTGCAAAATCAAGCAACCAGGAGTACCACCGGCATCGCCAAAGTTGCTGAAACTACGACACAATCTACTAGTAAGCCTTCTTCTAAACCCAACATTTTGAAGCAACCAACTACAACTAGTATGCGTTATTATTCTTGTGGGGCAATTGGTCATCGTGCTAGTAATTGTCGAATCAATAAGAATCAATCAGCCGATAAAGCTTTCTTGGTGCATAATGAGTCTTGATGAGAACACGGAGGAACCACTTGATGAAGAATCGAAATATGATGAAGTTACCATGGATGATGAACAAATAATACATGCTGATTTCAACAAGCTTCTCATGATGAGAAAGATTTTCCTCACTCCTAAAGATGACACTAGAGATTGGTAGTTGCGCACCAATATTTTCCATTCAACCTGCACCATTTTTAGTGAATGTATGTCAATTAATTATTCACTCTAGTTGTTGTGAAATGTGATTATTGACATGGCGGCAAGCTAGTTGAAATTGGAGTTGAAAGGGCATCCCCCACCTTACAAAATGTCAATGTATCCATTTCCAAACGATGCCTTGTCAATCTTTTCATTGGTTCTATCTATTTTGATAAAATACAATGCGATATTCTTCTTATGAAGGCTAGTCACATTATTTTTGGCTGACCGTGGCAATTTGATAGGAGGATTACTCATGACGGTTATTTATAATACGTATTCTTTTGTGTATGGAGGAAAGAAAATTACTTTGTCGGCTAATAAGAAACCTCTCAAGACTCCTATGATTAATAATTCCTTATCCCCTATTTTGCTCACAATGAAATATGTAAAGGATGCCATAAAGGAGGTTAGTATTGTGTATATTTTACTTAACAAAACAGGTACAGAGAATGTAACTATAACCTTGGCACCCCCATCAAGCTCAGTTTTTTTGGAAGAGTTTAAAATTTTCTTCGCATTGAACTTTACCACCTAGTCTTCCTTATTGTTTAGACCAAACATGCTTGTTCATGAGATTTTAGCAAAAAATTGACTTGATGCCCGGTTTTGACTACTTAATTTAGCATCAAATTGACACTCTCTTTTCATTTCTATTTTTCCATATTTGATAGGCATTCCATGAATGTATTCTGACATTTTGGTTCGTTTCTTGACTTCACTTCATCATTGGAATATCAATGGATTGTTTTGTAAAATTGGGATAAAGAACTCAATGGACCGTTCTATCTTGAAATTGAATGGCAGCCCCAAATGGAACCCGATTTTTCGTTGGCATCAACATTTTCTTTATTTGGTTGTGCTGCTTTCAAGTTTGTTTTCCTAACGTTTGTTTTTAATTTCTGGTATCTGAACTTAGCGAACTACAATACCGAATTACATTCATTTACAATCTTCTGACGAATTTTTCTTGGTTCTGTTCGTATACCAACATTCTGTTCATTGAGTTTTTCTATCAACTATCGGATTGCCATTCCTTTAAGTTGAACCTTTGTTGTTCGTATGGTTTGCTTAGTTTTTGACGAATTTCTATCACATCGTTTGATTCTACTTGTGTCGAAATTCTATTATAATATTCGGAAATTTTAGTATTCAGAATATGATTCTGTTCATACAATTTTTTAGTTACAATTTTTCGATTCTATTAAATGAATAGGTTTTTTCGTTTCTCTTTATATTAAAATTTCTAATCCGTTCATGAACAAACGATTCTGTTCATAGTCATATATTTCCAATTTTGCTTGTGAATATGTTCTGTTTTTATATTTCAGAAATGGCTTCGACTTGACTCGGTCAACCCTATTCCGAAACATGGAGAAAAGTCGGAAAAGTTCAATGGTACGGATTTCAAGAGATGGCAACAAAAGATGTTGTTCTATCTCACGACCTTGAACTTGGCTAGATTCCTCAATGAGGATGGTCCTAAATTGGACGTTAGAGACAAAAAAAAGAAAAGTTGGCTGCTATAGATGCATGGAAGCATTCTGACTTCTTATGTCGTAACTATGTCCTCAATGGTCTAGACAATACTCTTTATAATGTCTATAGTCCGCTAAAAGCGGCTAAGGAGTTATGGGATAGTTTGGACAAGAAATACAAAACCGAAGATGCGGATTGAAGAAATTCATTGTCGGTAAATTTCTAGACTTTAAGATGGTTGACTCAAAGACTACCTTAAGTCAGGTTCAAGAGCTTCAAGTGATTATGCATGATATTCATGCTGAAGAAATGACTCTAAGTGAGACATTTCAAGTGGCTGCATTCATTGAAAAACTGCCACCATCCTGGAGAGATTTCAAAAATTATCTCAAACACAAGAGAAAAGAGTTGTCACTTGAAGACTTGATTATTCGGTTGAGGATTGAGGAAGACAATAGGCTGTCTGAGAAGAAAGTTGGGAAGAACCTAGAGGTTTCAAAGGCCAATGTTGTTGAAGAAGGATCGAAACCCAACAAGAAGAGGAAAATGCCTAGCAAGTCTAGAGAGGATTCACCCAAGGCCTGAAGAAGTTCGTTGGCAAGTGCTTCAACTGTGGCAAGTCTGGACATCGAGCCAAAGATTGTAGAGCCAAGAAAAGACAGAAAACTTAGGCTAATGTGGTGGAAGAGATTTCCAATGGTGTTGATGATATCAATATGACTGCTATGATATCTGAATGTAATATGACGACAAACCCCAAGGAGTGGTGGATTGATATTGGAGCAACTCGTCACATCTGTACAAACAGATCGATGTTTTAAATCCTACACAACTGTGGGGGGGTGATGAAAAACTTTATATGGGTAATTCATCAACCTCTAAGGTTGAAAGTGTTGGAAAAATTGCTCTAAAGATGACATCCGGGAAAGTTGTGATACTAAACAATGTGCTACATATGCCAGACATATGCAAGAATTTAGTGTCCGGATCTCTTCTTAGCAAGAATGGCTTCAAGTTGGTTTTGTATCCGATAAGTTTGTACTCTTCAAGAATGAGATGTATGTAGGAAAGGGTTACCTTAGTGATGATCTTTTTAAGTTGAATGTAATGACTGTTGTACTCAATGATCTTATGAATAAAGTTGTTTATGCTTATGTGCTTGAGTCTCTAATTAATGGCATGCTAGATTAGGACACGTTAACTATAAGCCAATAAAGAAATTAATGAACATGGGGTTATTTCCAAAATTCGATTGTTCAAGTGAGAAATGCCAAGTTTGTGTTGAATCTAAATTTTCTAAGCCTCCTTTTCATTTTGTAGACAATAGAATCTCAGAACCTTTAGATTTAATATACACAGATATATGCAATATGAAATTTATACCGTCGAGAGGTGGTAATAAGTATTTTATTACTTTTATAGATGACTGCTCGAGGTATTGTTATGTTTATTTGCTTAGTAGCAAAGATGAGGCTGTGAATGCTTTTAAAACTTATAAGTCCGAAGTTGAAACTCAGTTGAACAAGAAAATTAAAATAATAAGGAGTGACAGAGGAGGTGAATATGAATTTCCTTTTGAGGAAATTTGTACTGATTTTGGTATCGTTCACCAAATGACTGCTCCTTATGCACCACAATCTAATGGAGTGGCGGAAAGGAAAAACCGGTCTTTAAAGGAAACAATGAATGCATTGTTGAATAGTTCCGGTTTACCACAGAATTTGTGGGGAGAAGCTGTTTTGATGGCGAATTTTATTTTAAATAGAGTGCCCCACAGAAAAACACAACAAACTCCCTATGAGAAATGGAAAGGCAGAATGCCTAACTTGAATTATCTCAAAGTGTGGGGGTGTTTTGGCTAAGGTTCTGTTCCTAAGCCTAAAAAGATTAAGATAGGACCAAAGACTGTTGACTGTGTTTTTATCGGATATGCTCAGAATAGCAATGCATATCGTTTTCTTGTTCACAAGTCAGAGATCCCAGATATACATGTCAATACGATCATTGAATCAAGGGACGCTTCGTTCTTTGAAAATATATTTCCGTATAACATAATATATGAGCCAATTGATAATAATAAGAGGTCTCAAGATACTATATCTAGAAGTGATCCAATGGAGGATGAACCTAGGCGTAGTAAAGAACAAAAGACTTCTACATTTTTTGATCTGATTTCTTAACGTATCTATTGGAGAATGAGCCTTGGACATTCAAAGAAGCTGTGACTTCGCCAAAGCCCCGTTCTCGAAAGAAGTTATCAATAGTGAAGTTGAATCCATCTTATCAAACCATACATAGGAATTAGTTGACCTTCCTCCTGGTAATAAACTACCACAATGTAAGTGGATTTTCAAGAGGAAAATGAAAGTGGGCGGTACTATTGATAAATATAAGGCTAGGCTTGTAGTAAAAGGATATAAGCAACGAGAAGGTCTTGATTATTTTGATATTTATTCACCTGTTACTAGAATTACATCTATAAGGATGCTAATTGCCATAGCAGCAGTGTATAAGCTTGAAATCCATCAAATGAATGTGAAAACGGCCTTCTTAAACGGGGATTTGGAAGAAGAAATATATTTGGAACAACCCAAAGGGTTCATTGTTCCAGGACAAGAGAAGAAAGTATGTCGGCTTATCAAGTCACTCTATGGATTGAAACAAGCACCAAAATAATGGCATGCTAAATTCGACGAAGTTATGTTGTCAAATGGTTTCAAGATTAATGAGTGTGATAAATGTGTATATGTTAAGAATACTCATAATGGTTTTTCCATTTTGTACTTATTTGTAGACGACATGCTTATAATGGGCAGCGATGGAGAGGTTGTTAAAGCGATCAAACGCATGCTCACAAGTAAATTTGATATGAAAGATATGGGCGTTGCAGATGTTATTTTAGGAGTTTAAATCCATAAGACATCTAGAGGATTAGCTCTATCACAATCCCATTATATTGAAACGACTCTTGGAAAGTGCAAGAATCTGGATATTGTACCAGTAAAGACTCCGATAGTGTTAATTTACATCTTTCAAAGAATCTTGGTTAAAGTAAGGCTCAAAATGAGTATGCTAGTATACTAGGCAGTTTAATGTATGTAATGAACTGTACTAGGCGGACATAGCTTGTGTTGTGAGCAAGCTAAGTCGATTTACATTTAGTCCAAATGAAAATTATTGGAAAGCTATGAAACGTTTATTGGACTACTTAAAGTATACTCAAGATTATGCTTTGCATTACACAGAATATCCAGCGGTACTTGAAGGATATTGTGATGCAAATTGAATAACCGCACTAAAGGCACACAATCGACATGTGGATATGTATTCACCCTTGGGGGCGGCGGTGTCTTGGAAATCATCCAAACAAACTTGTATTGCTAGATCCACTATGGAATCAGAATTTATTGCTTTGGATAAAGCCGGTGAAGAAGCAGTGGCTTCAAAGTTTCTTGGAAGATATTCCTAATTGGCCTAAACTAGTGCCTGCTGTTTGTATACATTGTGACAGTCAAGCGGCAATAGGAAGGGCAAGGAATGTCATATATAACGGTAAGTCTCGACACATCGTCGAAGACATGACACAATGGGACAGCTTCTTTCTAGTGAAATTATCACCATTGACTATGTGAAGTCAAAAGATAATGTTATGGATCCATTGACAAAAGGCCTAACTAGGGAGATGGTTGCAAAAAAACATCAAGAGAAATGGGTTTAAGGCCTATAAACAAGTCATCATAGCGGAAACCCTACCTAGTTGATTGGAGATCCCGAGATCTAGGTTCAAAGGGACAACTAAGTTATGAAGACGATTAGCAAAGTACTGTCAAATTTTTTACTTATTCCCGATGAAGACAGTACTAATATGTGAAGGTTAAGCAAAAGCTTTTAATGATTTTGAATTAAGTATGTGATATACTATATGTTCAGAAATCACCTATGTGAGTGTGAAGTGAGGGCCGCTTCTATGAGAATTGAAAAAGGCCGAATTCTCTAAAATACTCATGAGACTAGGCGGTGTTCATGGCCAAACGAACACAACAGTGAAAATCAATTTTGTTAGAAATAGTTGTGTGATTTCTATTGTCTAGATTTACATGAAAGGTCGACGGTTCAAAGACATCAAGTCTACTGATTGACCGAGTAAGTCCGATAGGTTTCACTAAGGAAAGTTCAAGGTCTCAGACTACTTATCCTGATGCAACGTTTTCTCATGGAATAATCGCACTTTGCATCTCATGCATACACAAAGAGTTATGATATCAGAACTTTTCATTCATGTGGGGATTGTTGGGATTTTGGCTTCCAACTCCTATAAAATTGAATGAAAAGTGTGTGGGTGAAAGTGTCCCACATAGGGTAGAAGAGAGATGGGAGATGGGTTCAAATAGTTGAGCCTCACAAATGGATTTGGGCCCCAAGGGGTACCCCACTTTTATAGAAGAGAGAGGACTTACGTTTAGCTAGGTCGGTCCACCCCGCGTCGCCGCCGTCCGTCCGGCCGGCTCGGCTCGGTTTGGTTCGGGTCCACCCTCTATCGGTTTATTATTTTCTTTTCAAACAGACCGTTGTTTAGAATTTATTTATTTATTATTATTTTTATTTTTAGACAAATAAACATATACATTCGTGAGGTTCGGTTCACCCGAGCGAAAAAAAACCGAAGCCCTTTGTTCGTGACCATTCCACGAACCAAACCGATGTTCTCTTAAACTCTGTTCACAACCTTGAGTGTGAACCACCAATGACCTTTCACTCTCGCAACTCTTCAATTTTAGCCATATACATATATTGAACAGTTTAGTTCGGAAAGTGACACTTCGTGATATTGGCATTCCACAAGACATTTTTTTCCCGATGCACCCTACGCATATTCACTTCATCATTGTCGTTTAAGTGCGATTGTTCTGCAAAATTGCGTTCGAAGGAACGAGATCCGTTCTATCTTGGGAGAGGCGATTGTCCGATATCCTCGGTCGATTGAGGGGCCAAATTAAATCTTAAGGACATGGCGTTATTTTGTTGGGCTTGGATCAACATTTTGTTTATTTGATTGTGTTGCTTTCAGGTTTGTTTTCCTAATGTTTGTTTTTAATTTCTGGTATCTGAACTTAGCCAAACTACAATGCCGAATTACATTCATTTACAAAGGATGCCATAAAGGAGGTTAGTATTGTGTATATTTTACTTAACAAAACAGGTATAGAGAATGTAACTATACCCTTGGTATCCCCATGAAGCTCAGTTTTTTTTTGGAAGAGTTTAAAATTGTCTTCGCATTGAACTTACCACCTAGTCTTCCTCCCATGAGAGATTTTAGCATCAAATTGACTTGATGCCCGGTTTTGACTACTTAATTTAGCATCAAATTGACACTCTCTATTTCTATTTTTCCATATTTGATAGGTAATAAATGCATACATTTTGGTTCGTTTCTTGACTAAAGGTGGAATATCAATGGATTTGCAAGGGATAAAGAACTCAATGGACTCTCAAATGAATGGCAGCCCCATGGAACCCGACGGCATAAAATTCCACCGCCGGCCCGGCGACTTCTCCGGTCAAGCACCCAATGAGAAATGGCCAGGATAAACAGGGCCAGTTGCCCCATGGCAATCTAAAATGTGTCAAACAACATCACTATAGGTAGAAATGAGCGGAGGGATTAGAGAGAGAGAGGGGGGGAGACCAGTTGCCCCATGGCAATCTGAAATGTGTCAAACAACATCACTATAGGAAGAAATGAGCGGAGGGATTAGAAAGAGGGGAGGCGGATGTTAGGGTTTTTATGGAAGGCACAAGGAAAGTTGTAATCGAGATGCTCCGTTTAAGCCCCGTTTATATAATGCTTAGGCCAGGGACATTACTTCCCAAGTTGTGTTACATTTATAATAAGTAAGACATCACTATGCACATCCTTCGTACATCTCGTTCCGTTTGCAAGTTCTTTTTTCCAACCATTGAAGGAATTTTTTTTCATTACACATGAATTGCACAATCAATGGCTTCTGAGCTTATAAGTTCTTTGATTATGTTAATCATTTATTATCCCGACATTTCACGACAGTATCCCAAGTCCCATATTATCTCAAGAACGGTCGAACTTGATGTGAATTTGTAGCTCACTTGTCAGGTACGTCACTAGCCTCCTCCTCCTCCTCCTACTCCTACTGCCCCTTCCCCTTTTTATTTGGTTTAGAAGAAGCTGACTTTGCAGTGATGGGTCATCGTTATCACCAAAGGATGCTTTTATTTCGAAAAAAATAGATAATTTATAATTTTTTTTCAAAAAATGATCATCTGAAGTATTTACAAAAGTAAATTAATGAAAAACATTTTCTATAGTTCACGAAAATATTCGGCATAAATTGTTATCGATAATAAAAATATTTTTCATTGATTAATTATTTCAAACAATACAAAATTATTTTTTGAAAAATATTTTTTTTTAAATAATTTATTTTTCTTCCAATAAAATAAACGAAACCTAAGACTTTAAAATAAGCCCATTAGTTGGTTCACTTAGCTCGCTCGCGAAGTAAGTTGCAAGTTGCTTTAAGAGTGACAGTATGTTACCTTGGACTTTGATTCCCAAATCAAATGGAAACTCTCCTTAGTATTGTTTTGATCATATTATTAGAAAAACGTCTAATCAAAGCAACACACACAACACACTCTGGTTATGACCCGTGGGCTATATTGGGTCCATCATTAAACTTATTCGGATGCCAAATGGAGGAAATATTTTTTTCGTCCATATTAAGATTGGTAGATTTCGACTAATTCTTCAAAGTTTAATGCACCCCGACCCGGAAATGTATGTGTTTCCTTTTTACTTTCTAATCAAGTCCACGACTGTACAACGTAGTCATTGAGAGCATACTTGGGCCAGTGTGATAAAACTGGGGCATAAGTATTGATAATTTAACTAATGAATTTTAAGTATTGACAATTTTAAGTGCTGAAAATAAACATGGATTTATTTTATAATAACCAAGAATTGGTCACCGGGTTTTATTAATTTCTCATCACACATAAAATTATAATCATTAATTTAAAAGGTGCAATAGGTTACATGTTAAACTAGTAACTTATTCAGGTATAAAGAAAAAAAAAGACAGTTTAAAAGAAATTGGTAACTTATTCATATAAAAGGTCTGTCACTGACCCTCAGCTTATAAATTTTTACAAATAATTGAAAAAAATTACGACAATCGAGGATAGTTACTTAAAATAGGTTCTATTAATTTACAATTTTATTTTATAAAGGTAAGATCGTATAGATAAATTTACTGATAAAAGAAAAATGAAATTTATAATAAATTCATATTGTTTAGTATTTCATTTTTCTTAATTGAAGTTATGATCATTAGGACTTTCATTCTTACAAAAACCTGAGGTAATTTATTATCGTGAAGGTGGATTGCTGACTATCTTTTACATGGACTTAGTGGTAATTTACTATTGTTGAGGCGAACTACTGATTATAGGTTCCATGGCTTATGATTATTTGAGATTAATTACTATGATATTGGTTAATTACCAAGTAATGATATTCACACCATACGAAATTCTATAGCTGGGTTACTATTTCAAGAGGAGACGTACTCCCCTAGTAGATTACAAATTATCTACATACTTTACTGGTTGTGTCGACTAATTGTTATAACAAGGACCGACAAAGTTACTATTTCATCGCTATAAATTCTTGTATTATTAACATAAATTCGATTTTATGGTTAGCAACGATTATTTGTCAATAATATACAAGCAAAATAATTTATTCACCAAGTTCCAATGCCCTCGTAGATTACGAACGACCATTCGCTTTTACAAGTGGACGCATATTTCCTCCTGTAGCTTTATGAGTTGCTTTCATTAGACTTCACTAGTAGTCTCGGTTGACGGTTATAATTTACAAAAAGTAAAACTATTTTACAAAAATAAATTTTTTTATTATTAACGTTCTTTCCATTTTACGACTGGCAACATATGTTCGCCTTTAACATACCAACGAACTCATCAATTCGCTATGTTTAAATACCTTTGTGGATTACAAACAATCATTCGTTCTCGGAAGTGGGCCTGTTTTTTCATGAGTACATTTCAAATAGAAAGAGAAAAACTAGAAGATACATTTGACGGCTATGGTTCTGACCTACCATTTTATGCAGTGATTTTGGAATCGAAATGATCGGTGATAAACAGTGGCTAAACTAAATCTAACCTGTTAAAGTGAATAGCCATACATACTTGACGTGTATTCTTGTTTAAATGGCGCCTGTTCACTTGAAGGACGTGGAAGTTTTATGTTTAGCCATGCATGGGGCTATAGATAATAGGGTGTGAATGGGTTGGGTCGGGCTTTTATGATACCCAACCCAATCCGAAATACTAGACATGTGTGTTTGGCCCAATCCGAGACAAGACACAAACAAAATATAACCGCATGATCGAGTCAGATCAGGTTTGGAGTTTCAAATAATGAATTCTATAAAGCCGCAGCAACGGTTCGTCCCCAAATCGCCACAAAATGAGACCCCTAGGGGTCCCACCCCCGCTGCCACACTCTTCAAGCTCCCTTTGGGGCCTGCTGGCTTCGTCTGCCTCCTCTAGCGTTCTGCAATGAAATAAAGAATTTTAACTCATAATACAATAAAAAAAGGGTTTATTTTTAGCGATAGGCTGTTGTCATTGTTAAATTAAGCCCCTTAATTGCTTATCCAACGGCGCGCGCTTAGCTCCCTCGTAGATCAAATTATTAGAAGTTTAAAAGAGACACTAATGTACCTCGGACTTTGATTCCCAAACGTTGTTTTGATCGTGTTATTCCGGAAACATCTAATCAAAGCAAGAAACCAATAGTTTGATTATTAAGGCGAATTACTGATTATAGGTTAATTTACTGAAAATTAGAAAAATGAAATTTACAATAAATTTAGACTTTTTTCTAAATCATAGTGAAGTTACAATCATTAGGACTTTCAATCTTACGAGGACTTGAGTTAATTTATTATTGGTAAAAGTAGATTATTCACCATCCTTTTTCATGGATCTAGTGGTAATTACGATTATTAAGGTGAATTACTGACTATAGGTTCTATGGCTTACGATTATTTGAGGTTACTATGGTATTGGTCAATTATTAAGTGATGGCATTCTTGCTTTACGAATTCTAAAGCTAAGTAATTGCTTCCAAAGGAAACAGACTAGCTATCTTTCCGTAAGTAGATTACGAAGATGGCTAGTAGATGACAAATAGTTTACATGCTTTACTAGTAGTGTCGATTAATAGTTATAACTTATGGGCACAAACAAAGTACCTTGGACTCTAAGCCCATATCGAAGCAACCAACCAACCCTTGCCCATTACTAGAGAGGGTAGTACGACCCTCTCCAATTGCTGGCGAGGATCACACAACCCATGTTCACTATTGACGATGGTTGCATGACCGTCATTGACCCCTGTCCGAAGCTCGCCGTGCCATTGCCCAGCCACTTTCTATTTTGTTCCTTTTTTTTTTTTTTTTTTTTTTTTGGTAAAGGTAATGATTGTATAACTTTCCATAACACCATATACATTTTTCTGCTCGAACCTCCTCGACCAAAATAGGACACAAAATGTCCATAAGGGTCGAGAAAGGTCCAAAGAAGAACTAGAAACAGAAGGCTAAGACAGCCAGCAAGAGAAGAACAGCTAGCCGAAAGAAAACAAACAACCGGCAACAGCAAAGGGGTAGCGGAAGACAGAGGTCAAGAAAACCTAAAACAGTCCACAGCTAAAACAAAAGAAGGAAACCAGCGGGGCCCTATACAAAAAGCTAGAGATCCAGGATGGAAAAGATACTTGTTCCTTTTCTAATCTTCAATTCTAATGATTAATTTTTTGATTTCTTTTTTTAAGTAACTTTTTGGCAAAAGTACACTACAAGTGCCATAACTTGTGTCACGGTGATCACTTTGGTCTTGTAACTTTTTTCGGATCACTTTGGTGCCAAGTCGGAGGAAAATAGATCACTTTAGTGACTCCGCCAAAATTCGCCAAAAATCATTGACTTGGCATTTATATTAAAAAAAAAATAATATGACTTGTACACGGAAATAATATGCCGTTTTAGCCTGTGGCGTGATTTTTAAATATATTATATTATATTATATTAAAAAAAATTAAAATTAAAACGGCCTACGCCCAGCCCCAGCGAGGACCTACAGCCCGTCGCGACCCGAGGCGGCAGTGCAACCTTGCGGACATCGAGAATGGCCGAACCTGGCCGTCGCTGAATTCGCGGCGGCGGCGAGGTCGCCCGGGCCGACGGTAGGCGACCTCCAGCCCTCGCCCTGCCGCCGGCGCCGGCGGTGAGTGCTGACTCCAACAGCGGCGGGCCTCCCTCGCGGCTAGCGCTTTTTTTTTTTATAATATAATATAATATTTTTTTAAAAATACACGCCGCAGGCTTAAAACGGCGCTTTTTTTTTTTTTTAATTTTAAATAATTTTTTTTTAAAATCCCCCTCTCCTATAATTTTTTTTAATCTTGTGGATCTCTCCGTGGCGAAGCCTCTCCGGCGGTAGTGGATCGCCACATCGGATTTCCGTGAGCCACGTCCGCGTTGGCACTAAAATGATCGTTTTTTAAAAAGTTGGCACCAAAGTGATCCGAAAAAAAAATGGCCTTCAAAGTGATCGCCGTCTGCACAAGTTATAAGACTTCATGGTGTCTTTTGCCTTTTACTTTTTTCAATTTTATTTGTTTTTGTTTTTTTGGCTCCTTCAGCTCGCTCACGTAACATATATTTGGGAGAATTACTTTTTGGCCCTTGTAAATTCAGGGCTGTCTCGATCACTTTGGCCCACCAATTTCTATTTCGCTCAGTTTGGCCTTTTACTCCATGAATCCATCGCAATTTGCTTCAAATTGGCAATTGAAAATCATCACCATCGAGGGAACTGAATTATGGGCCTCCCACGAGAATTTCAAGTTGTTCGAAAGGGTACAAACAACTAAGACAAGCCCAAAGCAACTCTTCGAAAGAGAAACTAAGTTTCTTTATTTCTTATCTTGCAATGCCAGCCAAAAATTTTCAATTTCACGTTCAAAACTTTGACTGCAAGTTCCATTTCATACCCACGAGATGACATATTTTTTGTTTCGCCCACTCAAATTGCTAAAAATGTGCTCGAGTACCCTCGAATGGATGCGAAACTGTGATTGAACTTTTGTCGATCTATTATTTCGGAGGTTGGGGGCAAACTGAAACAAGTGAAAATCGACAAACCAAAGCCGAACCATCTCTGGACCAACAGGGTAAAATTCGATTTGTCGACATAATTTTGAAGAGATTGGTTGCGTCTGTAATTAGGTAAAAGACATAACAGTTGCAATGTAATCAGGTCTTCGCATAATGCCGTCATATTTCTGTGGACCATACTGATCAAAAGTTGACCAAGCGTTTGGGAAGTGCCTCGGATGTGGGGTTTGTCGCCACAAAACCCTAATTCCTATAATTTTCTTGCTTCAATTTTCTCATTCATTCTCGGTGATAACCCCTAGAATCCATGAGAAGAAAAGGGATCACGATGATAATTACACAAAGATAATGAAAATGTCATCTTATTAGTAGATGATCCAGCCGGCTCGGATCGAATCGAACTAAAAAATAACTTTGTTTTTTGCCCTAAAAGAGCGAATCCCCTCTCTCCCTCTGTGCCTCAAATCCCTCTCACTACAAAAAACATGTTTTTCCAACAAAATTTCCAATGAAAAGTTTGGAAAAATTCGTTGGAAAATGAATTTTCAATGAATTTTCCAACGAAAAAAAATTCGTTAGTAATAAGTCGTCGCAAATTTTTCCAATGAAAAAATTCAATTTTCGTTAGAAATTTGCGACGAATTTTTTCGTTGGAAAATTCGTTAGAAAACTTCGTGGCTAAATTAGTTGGAAACAATTTTTTTCCAACAATTTTTTTTTTTGGAAACTACAAATTTTTTTTTTTGGTTAGAAAAATTGTGGAAATTTTTTTTCCATTGAAAAAAAATTTTTTGGTCCAAAAATTTTTTTTGTCGGGGTATAGCCCGGGCCCGCCATGGCGAGCCCGGCCTCGCCATGGCGGCAAGGGCCACCGCCGCCGGGCGAGGGCTTCAGCTCGCCGGGCCATGGCAGCGCCCCTCGCCATGGCCGGTAGTGGCAAGCCACGCCGCCGGCGAGGGCAAAGCCTTCAGCCGCCATGGTAGGGTCGAAGTCGCCGTACCATGGCGAGTTTCCTGGCCGCCATGGGTATGTGAGGTTGTCATCAAGAACAAGAAGATGAAGAAGAGAGAGAGAAAGAATGAATGTGGAAATTGAGAGTTGTGGGAAAAACGAGGCGAAAATATTGAATAAGGAAGAAGTAAGCGTTTTCGTTGCAAAATTGGTGGAAATTTCCCACCTTTTTGCAACGAAAATTGTACACACTAAAATAATTGCTCGGAAAATTGAAAGTTTATTGGAAAATTCGTTGGAAATTTCCAAATCGAAAATTGTACACAATGAAGTAAATGCCGGAAAATTGAAATTAGTTGGAAATTTCCAACGAATATAAAAATGTCGAACAATACCGGGTTTTTGGAATTGTTGGAAAATTAGTTGGAAATTTCCAACGAATATAAAAAATGCCGAAACAAGATTGGGTTTTTTTAATTCGTTGGAAATTTCCAAATTGAATTTTCCAAAATGTAAAATTGTATACACTTTGAAATAATTGCCGGAAAATTGAAATTCGTTGGAAAATTCGTTGGAAATTTCCAACAATTTTTCAACGAATATAAAAATGCCGAACAGTGCGGGGGTTTTTGTAATTAGTTGAAAAATTTGTTGGAAATTTCCAACGAAAATTGTACACATTGAAATAATTGCTCGGAAAATTGAAATTCATTGGAAAATTCGTTGAAAATTTCCAATTTTTTTCCAACGAATATCAAAAATGCCGAACAATGACCGAGCCTTTTTGTAATTCGTTGGAAAATTCGTTGGAAATTTCCAACAAAAAAATTTGCATGGGAAAATTCGTTGAAATTGCCAATGAATTTTTTTTTTTTTCGAAATTTCCAACGAATTTTATGACGAAAATTTTTTTCGTTGGAAATTTCCAACGAATTTTCTGCGACGAAAAATTTTCACTGGAAATTTCCAACGAATTTTACTTTTCGTTGGAAAATTTGTCATAAATTTGCAACGAAAATTTTTTAAATCGTCAAAACTTTCATGGCAAAAATCCAGTTTTTTTTATAGTGTCTCTTTCCTCTCTTTCTCTTAGTCTCTCTTGTGCACTTCCACCCTCACACAAAAACCCTATCCCTCTCTCACCTTACCTCGCCTTGCCTTCCCTCTCTAGCCTTAGCTCTCGTAGTTGCGCAAACCTCGCTCGCTCGCCACTCATGCCTCTCCTTTCCTCTCGCCGTTTTCGCAATCTATCAGGTTCTTCTATGATTGCTTTTTTAGGACTTGATTGTATTTTTTGAAAGTTTTAATACTTGATTGCACTTTCATGACAAGTTCACGAAAAGTGCATTCGAAATCCTAAAATTTGTTACGAAAGTGCAATCAAGTTCTAAAATTGTAAAAAAAATGTAATCAAGTCCTAAAACTTGTCAAATTGGTCTAATCAAGTGATAAATCTTCATGTTATTTACTCAAGTCTTTTTTTATTTAAGGGATAAAAGCATTAGATGCACTTTCGTGACAAGAAGTGCACTATAAGTGCACGGAAATTCTAAAATATTAAAAAGTGTAATTAAGTCCTAAAATTTGTCAAATTGGTCTCAAGTGATAAAAATTTATGTTATTTACTCAAGTCTTTTTTATTTAAGAGATAAGTGCATTAGTAGTCTTAAGACTTGTCATGAAAGTGTAATAAAGTCTTAAAACTTTAAAAAAGTGTAATCAAGTCTTAAAACTTATCAAATTGTTCAAATCGAGTGATAAAACTTTATGTTATTTACTCAAGTCTTTTTTAATTTAAGAAATAAGTGTATTAGAAATTCTAAAACTTGTCATATAATTACATTCGCACAATTCTACTATTCTGTAAAAAAAAAAAACATTTTTCTATATTGGTAGATTTCTGAAAAAGTTGTGAATGTCAAAAAACCGTTGGTAAAAGAGTTATTGGTGATATGATTTCTTAGTAACTTTTTGGCAATATATGAACAATTGCAAATTATCAACTTTTCCTATCATTACCAATTTTTATTTGCATTTGTTACAAACCCCCTATATCAACCAACTCTTATATAAGTTGACTAATTATTTGAGTGGCTTATCAACTTTTTTTTCGAGTAAATAACCAACTAGTTTTAGACTACTTACTCTCAATTGAGTTATATACCATCATTTACTATTTTTGTTTTCACATCAATATTTTCTTATCACTTATTAACTTTTATTTATCTTTTAAAAAATACCTTAAAGTTATCAACACTTACAGGAATTTATTAACTTTTATTTTTTTGCGACTTGTCATCTTTTTTTCAATTAAATTACTAAATAAATTTTGTTAATCAACTCTCATTTAAGTTGTTCACCAATATTTATATTTTTAATTATCAACTTTTCTATTAAGTTGCCAACTTTATTTTCGCCTAACTTACCTACCCACAAAATTTACCAACTCCATTTAGAAATTATCAATGTTCATTCAAATGACTACTAGCCTTTCTTCTATCAAGGTACTTTCTAGTTTTGCAACATCAACTCTTTTTTAAGTTAGTTACCATTGTTTATTTAGTTTTTTTTTTACCAACATCACTTATCTCTAAAAAGAGTTTCTTTTATGTCATACAAACATTTTAACTTGTATGAAACGGTTAATACCGCCAAAAACTCTAAAATGGTATATGGGTGTCACGTGTTATATTTACTTCAAACTAAATTTTATGCCATAAAAATTCTTAAACTAGTATACTCATGCGACATTTATC
Organism: Syzygium grande; assembly: GCA_024733475.1. Lineage (NCBI taxonomy): Eukaryota > Viridiplantae > Streptophyta > Magnoliopsida > Myrtales > Myrtaceae > Syzygium > Syzygium grande. The sequence goes on along the minus strand of JAMXDD010000009.1, from coordinate 852,891 downwards.
CAAAAAAATCACAGATTTACTATAATATGGGGTAAATGTGACATGGGTATATCAATTTGGGGTACATGTGATACGGGTATACCAATTTGAAATTTTTGTGACACGAATTAATTTGGGATCGATAAATGTAGAAACGGATATACCAGTTTGGGAGTTTTTGTGACACAAAACTAATTTGAGGTAAATGTGGCATATGGGTACTAGTTTGGAATTTTTGATGGTATTGGTACTATATGAGATTACCAACTTTTGTTTGAGCAACATGTCAATTTTTCTCAAATTAAGTTTAAACTATTTTTGAATTAACAATTCTCATTTGAGTTGCTTATCAACATTTCATTCCATTTCATTTTTCAATTACCAACTTTATTTTTGTCTTGCTTATAATGGTTAAAATTTACTAAATCCTTTTAAAAATTACTAACCTTAATTAGTTATTATCAATTTTTTTTCCAATTGAGTTGCTAACTAATTTTTATGTTACCAATTCTTTTTGAGTTGGCTACCATAAATTATTATTAGGGCCCTCCCACGGTGGACACTGAGAATTTCTCTAGGGAATATTTGAACGGATTACCAATTAGCCACATATAGTCTCTCTCTCGCGCACTTAGCACGAGTTCTCCCAAACCCTACCGGTTGCATCATTGGTTGATTCGATTAATTATGAAAATTTGTTCTTTTTTTTCAAGTGTTGTCACTAACCTATTTGAGGTTGGTTAGAAGGAAAGTGAAACGCGTCCACAAATTAGAGACCCAGGAATAAGGGCTTGGGTATGCTGAAGTTATTAGTATCCTTAGCTACCTTTTTCTCTTTATATCGAGAACATTTCGATAATTCGATCTTGTCCATTTTAATTCTTAGACACATTCCATCTAAGTGACCATGCGATATCATACTCACGTAATAAATTAACATCATATCAATCAAGTACACAAAATAATATCACAACAATTAAATATGAGAAGGTGAAAATACGTTTAATAGAGCATGATACAAGTCCGCAAATAATGTTACATGGCTTTGTTATTACTTCCCAAGATAGGACCCTCGCTCGTAAGCTATGCGAAAAACCAAACGTGCAATGCCTTGAACTGGGAATTCATGCCTTCCGCTAAACGGTGACCATGCAAAATTTAATGAAAATATTATACTACTATGCAAAAAAATCCAAAGTGTAATACTTTGAACTAGCGAATCCGTGTCTTCTAATGCTTAATGGTGACTTAGCATTATTTTAGTTAACATTGATTGCTATTTGTGGCTAAATGCAATTTCGATTAATTTTTTTTTTTTTGGTAAAGGTAAATGTTTGTATAACTTTTCAAGTCACCAAGATAATCTAAGCTCGAACCTAAACCCCCGACCATATTAGGACACAAAAGATGTCCCGACAAGGTCAAGAAGGTCCAAATAGAACTAAGACAAAAACAGGCCGGGGCCCCAAATAGAACGAGAACAAGTAGACTCGACTAGAACAAGAATAAAAACCAACCAGCAAAAGACACAAAGCATGTGGACAAGAAAGTACAGATGTGAAACTGGATCAAAGAAGAAGATATCCCAAGCTTTGCAGTCAACTGATGGCACCGAGCAACATCGGACAGCAAAGAAGGAGATCCAAGGTACCGAAACCATCGAGAGCAGAACATACAAAGAAAAACCTTCGACGAACCGGAGGAGCTGGACGGCAAAGATAGGGGTCCTGTCACCGAGCCTAGCCGGAGCAAAGAATAGATCATCGAAGGATTAAGGTGGATGCCCATAGCGAAACAATGAAAATATAGGCCCCGACAAGAGCAAAGAACAAGAGAACCCAAAATGAGTGCAACAAAGAAAATAAAGTGATACACAACTAAGAGAAGATGGAAGGAGAGAGTTCCCAGTTCCTTTGAAGTCTTCTTTTTTTGCGGTGTCAACAATTTTTCCAAGGAAAGAACCTTGTCTTTGACCATCTTGATGATGTGCTTACAAATTCCGTGGATGAAAATATCCTTGTTCCCCGAAGAGGGAGTTGTTCCGCTCAATCCATATAGTATGGCATAGAGCTCCCAAAGAAAACCCAGGTAAGCCTATGTGCGAAGGAAGGGCCCCCACAGACTCTACTTGCCCACGCAATAAGCTCTAGCCACGGTCGGTTGCGCCATTGAATATTGCATTTAGTAGCCCAAAAACAGCTAGCCGACTAGTAACGGAGTATTCAAGAAAAGGTGATTGATGGAGTCTGGAACAAGACGACAGAAAGCACAAACACCAATCAATGCGACGATTTTGAATAAGAAGGACCTGCGTGGGAAGCCGGTTTAAAGACACAATCCATAGAAGAAAAGAGTGCCGGGGGTCAAGAGAATCCCATACAAATGAATGCCAAGATGTTGGCCGCCTTTCTTCCTTGTGTGGTTCCAGGCTGTGTGACCGAGAATGGTTGAGTTGGATCAGGATTCCAAATGAAGCTATCCGGGGTATCTTCCTCAAAGCTTGGTGGAGCTTGAATCCAATCCATAATAGAGTGAAGTGAGGATGATGGTTGCCAGGTGGAGTGAAAAAAATCCCATACCGAGGCATCACGTGGAATCCGAGACTGGTATATGTCCATGTTGCTAAAGGTGGGATAAAGGGGCCCTTTAGAGTGCCACCTATCAAACCAAAAGGATATCATCCGGCCATCTCCAATCTTCCACCCAAATAAAGTCCGGGCTAGAGCTCGCAGTCAAGGATCTTCTTCCAAGTCCATGAGCAAAAGGTGGGTTTGGAAACATTCCAGAAATTTTTCTTTTGTAAAAAGTTTGTATGAATCCATTTGCACCACATAGATTCTTTGTCGGAGAAGAGGATCCATATGTGCTTTAGCATCATTGCTCTATTGTAGTCGAAAAGACATCGTATCCCGAGGCCACCTTCTTCTTTTGGGAGACAAACAGTATTCCAGGCTACCTTAGCACCACCTGTTCCTAAGTCAGGGCCTTTCCAAAGGAACTGTCTAAGTATGGTCTCAATATCATTTAAGACACATATGGGAAGTGGAAATATCGCGGCCCAGTATACTTGTATAGAATGCAGAACCGATTTTATAAGTTGCATGCGACCCGCAAAAGATAAGAATCTTTGTGTCCAAGAACGAGCTCTCGCCGTGATGGAATCAACCAAGAGCTTGCAATCCTCTTTTCTTAGCCTGGAAGAGATAATAGGCACACCCAAGTATCGGAAGGGAAGAGATCCCTGTTGAAATCCGAGACATTGGAGAATACCATTATGTGACTCCGAGTTACCTCCCGAGAGGTATATGTTGCTCTTATTTGGGTTTGGACTTAAGCCAGACCAACTTGAGAATAATGTTAGAGATTCCTTGATAAGCTCTATCGATCTCATATGTCCTTGTGAAAATAAGAGAACATCATCTGCAAAGAACAAATGTGATATACGGGGTTTCTTGCAACGCCAATACCAATGGAATTCCGGGTTTTCAGTTTTGGACTTGAGAATAGCCGAGAAGATTTCCATAGAAAGAATGAATAAGTATGGAGACAAAGGGTCCCCATGACGAATCCCACGGTTACTAGCAAAATAGCCATGTAGTTCGCCATTGATCGAAATGGTGTACTTTGCAGTTGAGATGCATGCCATGACCATCTTAATAAAAGAAGCTGGAAAGTTAAAAGCAGTGAGAACCTTTTCAATAAAGGCCCAGTCTATCGTGTCAAAAGCTTTATGAAAATCCACCTTGATGGCGCATTTAGGTAGATAAGCTTCGTGGTGAAAGCCCGCAAAAAGTTCTTGAGCTAACAAAATATTGTCGCTAATACGGCGGCCTTTAACAAAAGCTGTTTGGGAAGGTCCCACCAACAACGGGATGACCCTTGCCATGCGCCTAGCAAGTATTTTAGAGATACATTTGTACAAAGTATTGCAACAAGCTATTGGCCGGAAATCACTCATACTCGAAGCATTTGGGACTTTCGGCACTAATGTGAGGATGGTATTGTTGATCTCCTTAAGCAGGAAACCCGTCTCGAAGAAAGCCTTAACCGCATCTAAGATAGATTTTCCAATGATTCCCCAAGAGTGTTTGAAGAATTCAGCATTGAAACCGTCAGGACCAGGAGCTTTGTCATTTGCAAGAGAGAAGAGAGCGGTTTTAATTTCCTCCTCGGATATCGGGCTGAATTAAGGTGGCGCTTTGGTTTTCATCCGGGGCATGTCCAAGGAGAGCCTCCAGCTCTAAGGCGGGTGGGAAGAACCGTTCTTTGAACTGCCATTTAACAAGCTCGAAAGTGATGGACAATATGGTCTCCGACTTGTTGAGGTTCGGTGATAAGGCCCCCGACCTCCGTCGATCTTGAAAGGATTCTATTGTGCTGCCCTTTTGTTGACACGAGGTGAAAGTATTTTGTATTCGTGTCCCTTGCTTGAGCCATCTTATTCTAGATTTTTGTCTAAAGAAAGACTCTTCTTGGGAACGAAGATCTGAATAGGTTTCTTGAGAGCGAAGCTTCACTTGTTCCGAGGTTTTGATCAAATGGATTTGACTCGAGCTGTCTGAACAGCAAAAAGGTTCAATCTGGCCTGTTCCGTTCTTGCAGAAATGTCTGAGAAAGAAGACCTGTTCAAACGCTTCAAATGTATCTTGAGAACCTTAAGTTTACAACGGACAATAAACATAGGTGAGCCAAGAACATGGGTATCCCAAGCATGAGTAACTAACTCCGTGAAATGTGGATGAGTGGTCCAAAAGTTAAAAAACTTGAACGGCTTTTTGCGGGACTAGGGAGAACAATCTTTATTACCATCGGGAATGGTCGAGATTCCAAAGCGGAAGAAAATTTGCTTCGAATATGAGAATTGTTGAAGCCAACTACCATTTACAAGAACCCGATCAATCTTGCGCATTTTATGGTTAGCTCGAAAGGAATGAGACCAAGTGTAGCGACACCCTACATAACGAAGGTCCTCCAAGCCCCGCTTTGCCTAAGGCCATCAATGCATTCATCAAAGGCCGGAATCCATTGGGTAGTCTTGCCGACCCACCTTCCTGGGTCTCTAATTGCATTAAAATCACCCGCAACGATCCATGGAAGATCGTCATTAGAGAGACGATAAAGGTCAGCCCAAAGTTGTCTACGTTTAACAACGGTATGTTCCCCGTAAACAATGGAGAACAAACAAGAATCCCGGAGATCCAAGAGGCGGAGCTGAAGATGGATCATTTGGCTAGAAGAAAACACGAGACTAATGTCCAGAACATTTGGGTCCCAACCAAACCAAATCCTACCGAGAGGAGAGGAGTCGTAGTTAGAAATCCAACTCCAATTTAGATTCAAGCCTCTTGATATCATAGCAAAAGAAGAAGCCTTCACTTTAGTTTCCAAAATTCCCATACAGCAAAGGTGATGTTTGCTAATGAGAGCACGGATTTCAGCTTGCCTCAGGGGTGCAACTAGGCCCCTAATGTTCCAAACTCCAAAAAACATAGTAGACAAGGAAAACTATCTCTGAGATTTCCTAGACTTCCTCTTCTTAGCTTTCTTCTTCGAGGAGGAAGATCCAGGTACCATACTGGAGCAGCACGAACAGGGAATAGGCTGAAAAGAGACCTTAGGAGCATCCACAGCGGCATTTGAGGCCAATGATCGAGACCGGGTGGTTGGGGGAGACATAATGGCAAGTTCCTCTCCCCGCAAGTCGTCAGAGTCACTGTCCTCAACCCCACCATGAGAGCCAGAGGAACCTTCAGAGGAAGAGTGTGAATTAATAACGGGGTCCCGGAATGCTTTGGTCTCAGTAACCGTGAGAATCGGGGACAGCGGGATCAACCATCTACGTGTTGGAAACTAGCGGAACAGTCTGATGAGGAGAGGGCGAAAGAACCTTCTTCCTTTGTACAGCATCTTGGCTCAGCCCTGCATTAGCTTCCAGCAGAAGATCAGAGGAATTCAGACCAAGTTCAGCATCAGGAATCAAGTTAGGAGGCAAAGAATTCACGTCCCTAGAGTTCGTGTCCGGCGGGAGGTCGATCTCATTCTTGGACTGCCTGACTTCTAGTGTCTTAGAGGGATAATTCCAGTTCTAGGATGAATAAGGCCAGAAGAGGGCTCTCGAACAGGAGACCGAGTAATCTCCTCCCCTGTATTCAGTTCCTCTGGAGGGTCAGATGCAATTCTGATCTGGTTGTTGTTCTTGATCTGTGTGTTTTTGCCTTTTTTCCTGCTGACTGGATCCATTCTCCTGCTCCTTGAAGTCGAGAAGGTTCGGCCACTGTAGTTTCGGGACGAGCAGGAGCACAAGCAAAGCCAAGCGAACCAGGTTTATGGCCAAAAATACCACAAGCTGGGCAAGCCAATGGCTTCCATTCATGTTCAACCTGTACCAGGTATATATCACCATCCCAACGGACCTTAACAGATTCCACCCGAGGATTACTAGCTTTAATTTCAATACACACTCTCGCATATGAAATCCTAGCCATTTTCTCTGTTTGATAATCCACATAGAGAGGCCTTCCAACAGCACTTGCTATCCTACTTATACCCGCAGGAGACCATAAAGATAGAGGGATGTCTCTGAGCCTGACCCAAACCGAACAGACTCCATCACACCCTTCAAGAGCTGAAGCTTTGGGTGCCATTGCTGAAGAATCATCGTGCTACTAAATATAGATACCGGCCCCATGTCAAGTATCTTCCTGCGAAAGTCCGCATTAGGGATACGAAAAAAATAGAAACCATTTTCGTGGAGTTTAACTTCAGCAAGTTGCTCTCCCACGTTTTCCTGAAAGCCTCTTCAGTCAGCTTAAATGGGATTTTCTTCCCACGTAATGACCGACGATACATTCTAAGCAAAAAGGATTCACTTCAGCAGCAAATTCTGGAGATATATCCACTATATTTTCACCATTCTCCTCTAGAGGAGGGACAAAGGATAAGTCATACCCTTTAGTTATTACCTTGGCAATAGTTGCCCATGATCTAGGAGCAGGGGCATTGCTGGTTTGATTTTGAGGATGAGATGAAGTCTGTCCCACCTGCATTGTTTTCTTTGCTGTAACATGTCTGGACTCAGACCGCCTTGAAACACTATCATTGTGAGTTCTTCTAAGAGATCTGCTTCTATTTCCGGGTCGCCCTCTGCTCCTACTACGCCGAGATTGGTTCTTCAGAATAGCAGTATGGCCAAGGGATTGATCAGCTTCAGGTACCACTGAGGTGGATTTGCCTTTGGTAACAGCTGCAAAAGTATTATCTCTAGCACCAATTTGCAAGTGATGGGTCTCATTAATAGGGGAGGTTCAGCTCCTGATGAAGTGCCTTTTAGAATAGGTCTAAGACCCAAGGCACGCTGAGCCTCATTGACAGGAAGAACCGAGGTTGCAGCAATGGTCGCATCAGATGCAGGAACAGCTTGCAGGGTCGGTGCAGCTTGAAGTGAATTAAGAGCAGAAGATTGTCCTCTAGATGCAGCAGCATTCGCGTTGCTGAGGTCAGAACCATTTACCACTTGAAGTGCAGATACAACAGGAGGGTGATCAGTAGCCAGAGCAGCAGAGGCTCCAGTCGGTTGGTGAGTTCCTTTCATTGGGACATTAATGCGAGCACCTACCGGTCAGCCCAACTGATCAGGTGGAAGGGTAGGAAGCAAACCAAAGGAGTCCCAAAAATTGCTACCAATATATCACAACTACCAACACTAGTCAGCAGCAACACAAATCACCAGATCAGAAGCCGACCTATCTCCAATCAGACCACAATCACATACGGTTCCAGAATAGGGGAACGTCTCTGTCTAACAACCACCCCAGTACAGAGCAATCTAAACCAACCACTAGTCTAAGCTGGAGACGAGGGCAGGGGAAGTTAATCCAGGGATGAAAGTCGGAGGAAGCCAGACCTGGTCTCCCGCCTCAAGACGTTCGCACTCACGGACGGGAGAGAGAACAGCGAAATACAGATCCGAATCCCAACTTCAGGTCTGAACAAGGGGAGAAATCCTTCGGAGGGATGGTAGAGGAAGGTCCAAGGAGTCTACCCGCCAAATTCTAGCTCAATCCGTCGCCGGAATCGGCCGGAATCAGCAAAATTCCGGCGGATGAACAGTAACCGCGAGAATCCCCTTGGGGAGCATTTGGAGCCTTGAAAGCCTTTTTTTTCCAATTTCGATTATTTTTATCTTTTCGTTTATCATTTTTTTTATTTTCTTCCCTTAATGACAAAATAACTTAAAATTCAAAGAATAGTAAATGCATACCCCAAGAATGGTAGAAACTAAATACAATGCTTGGAATTGAACTAGATGTAATGCCAACATGTAATATGGCATGAGAATGATCCAAATATGCAATTGGATACGCCTAAACCGCTCTAGAACTCAACCAAGAGACGAAATAAAACTGAGAACCTGCTGCCAAGGTCATTACACGATATGGAAAACAAGCTTCGGGGCCGTATCTCGACACTAAACGAAGCCAAATACTCAGTGAAACGTCCCTACGTGTTAGGCTTAGGGCTTATGAAAGCGAACTTGAGACATGCCGAAGCCACGAGTGAAGGCCAAAATGGGACGAGTCGTCCCCTGCCCAGCAAGCTTTAAATCTGGGCAGGAGACTCGACGACGCTAACGACACGCAACATGGTTCAGAAATTGCTCAAAAATTGTCCTGACACGTCCTTGAGCCACAAAGACTCTTAAACGCGGGCCCGATGCTAGTCTAAGAACCACAATAAGGCCAAACCGCCACCATCCATAGGTTGGAAGTTGGTGGACAGCAAGTCACAGTAGGTGCACATTGCACAAAATAAACCGCCGCGGTGGGAAATTGACGAGATTATAACGTAGGCTAATTGAAACACGAACCTACATTAACATACATGAATTTAGATGACCAATTATCTCACTGAAATGGAGGCTAAACACACTAAATACAGATCTGGAACGGACTGGCTAGAGGGATAAGCATTACAAAAACAACGTGGATACGGTGACAAAATCGGTGAAAAAAATAATTAACATGGACTGATTAGAACCCGAACCTACACAAACATACATGCAATATGTGATTTAATGACGATTAAATAAGGACTAAACGAGCTTAAACCAGATCCGGAACGGACTGGCCAGCTAGCATACATATTGTGCAACACCGATTACAAAGCACAAATCCAACATTCAAGGCATTTAATGCAAGAAGAAAATAACTAATGTTAAAGAAATTAATTCGATCTAACACGTGCACAGTTTTAAAGGATATGAACTCATCCAAAGAGAGATACGTAGCTAGATCCAGAACCGAGCCAAAATATAAAAATAGAGAGGAGATGCTTCTGTTACCTTGCTCATGGCGGGCACCGATCAGAATTTTAACAATGATAATCCCCAATCATTAGGGATTATATATTTTGTCAAACAAAGATGAAAACTCATACAGTTTCGTATTTTTATAAGTACATGGTCCAAGACCTAGTTCTGATGTATGTCATGCATGTATTTATGCCAAGACCATGTTAGTATGCCCTCATGGAAGATAGATAAGAGACTTTACCATTCAAGTGAGTGTCTTTTAAGTGTTCTTCTAACAATGCCGGGTGAAATGCTTGCCAACCTGAATGATTCATTGAAAATATATCATTCCAATAGTTCATCATATATAGTCTTTAGAAAAATAGGGAAAATTTCCAACAAAAGAAGAGGAAAGAAGGAATCTCCTTGACTCACTCGCATCGGGTAAGCCATCGATTTGTATTCTTCCTGCGTAAATTTCTTCTTTACCCGAAATCCTTCGGTTGCAAAGCGCTTCCTCATTTTCCTTGTAATGGAATGGAGGTGAGAAGCTTTCTCGTGAGTGATTGAAAGGAGAGATCATCATCCATTCCAAAGTGAGAGTGTGCAGATGGGATAGGGCTCATGTAGGCTTTTATATATGACTTCTGGCGACCCAATTTCTTTGGTTGAGAAGTCACATTTTGGTTGCCACAGGAGGAGCACCTCTCGCGAACAAATTGGTTTGGATGCGAGAAGTCCATCTCTGGCGACCAAATTTAATAATTTGGTCACCAGAGGTCATCCTTTAACGACCAAAAATGAAACTTGGTCGCAAAATTTCGGTCGCCAGAGGTCATCCTTTAACGACCAAAATGAAACTTGGTCGCAAAATTTCGGTCACTAACTTATATATGGATTAGCAAGTTAACAATTCACGGTAATTAACTAACTTACGATTAGTTCTTGAACCACTAGAGGGCTTTCTGTGATAAGCATAATGGTCATGGCCAAACCGGTGGCTACTGTTTTGAGGCTAGCAATCACAAGCGCAACCATCACGTAGGTAACCAAATCACGTGTGAGAAACGGCCGAGTTTTCATGTCCTCCAGGAGATGGTCGAGGAAGTCTCTTTAAGTATTCCCGGTGATGCCATTCTTTCAGTGATCTCCCGTTCAATGATGCTCATTAGCTTCTTTTGACTCTGTCATTCGCATAGAATTTTGACTTCACTTGCATAAGTACTAAGTTCAGAGCAGGAGGAATAGTACGTGCGTATTAGACGGAGTAGGATGGTAATACAATCAAAGGTTTCACTTTTAAACTCTTGTGAAAGGTCGTGCCGGGAATGTTTATTGGGAGAGACATGAGACCTTGATGGAGTCTGCTGATGTCCGCCGCTAGATTTTCCCCTGATCTCTCGGCATTGTAGCTAAATAAAAATCTTGAAGTCAATATAAATACCATCTGCCAAATCCGCAAGTAACCATATTGATCAAAAAAATTGAAAGTCTATTAAAAAAAAATAACAGTGTTAGTGTTCGGACTGTTGATATGATTTGTACTTTGATACCATAAGAATTATGTGAGACTATTGTACGTTCCTCTCTAAAGATTTTAGATTCTTACCATTGCACAATCACGTTTCACCTCTACAAATTCTCGAGCTGACCAAGCATCTAGGGCTTTCTCAGCTATGGCTTGAAATTGAGGAAGGAGCTTATCTTTGAGTCTCTCGATCGGGCACCAAAGTGATTTCGGATTACATTAGTAAGGTGTTTGTGTGCATACCCAGTTGCATTCGCCTTAGCTTCTTAGCCTGTAGTAGTATCATGACCTAGGAGCTTAAAAAATGCATCTAAATACCACCTTCCTACTGATTTCCCTTCTTCAAGAAGAATGAATCTATTGAAATCAGGACCTGCCGATATCACTGCCGGTCGACCCACCAAGCTCATTTGAACAAAGTCCCATACCTAAAAAAGAAAATTCAAGGAAGTTCAGACACAAAACCACACACATGCCACATCCATCATCGCCATACAGTCGGTCAGAGTTTCAGTATTAACTAACTATCCAACTATCTTGATGATAGAGGTGAACAGTAAGAAGAAAAGGCTACAGAGGCCATGAACCATATCATAATCTTAAAGGAAAGACATGCAGGGCGTGAGAGCACAAGTACCTTTTAGTCCTTTTCTTGAGGAAAGGAGGTATGTCAATGGACTTGCTAGGGAAGAACTCAATGGTCTCTCCTATGAATGGAAACACCATGGAACCAGCAGGAAGCCTTCAACTACTAGAACGGATTAACCATTTGCACTTCCAGTGCGAAACTGCAACTACCATTAGAGCCATAAGGCCCATCACAACCTCCAACATTGAATAAACCACATCTTCTACTCACAAGTAAAAGAAGATGATTTGTTGGGTGGGGTTTCCCCTTAATATCTCTGGACGAAGTTATGTGGCAATCAACAGGAAGAATTGAAATCTGTGGGCAAGCGTTCTCAATGAGCCGCTTTAAATACTAATTGCCCCAGAAGCAAGTGCCCCTCTACTATCCCTACCAAGCAGCATCTCTAGATTAGAATAATCAGAGTGGTTCATCAGAGGAGCTGGATTTTGTTTCCGCCCGATGTGGTATGGACGTCTATCTAGAATATAATGTGGATATCATCTCAGAATTTATGAATTAGTGTGTCTAGATAATCCCATGTTATGTTTCAATATACACTTGTCATGTTGCATAGATTTAAGTGAGTCTGATGGCATTGGTCCCTCTGTCTCACAATGGAATATTTGGGTTCATACCTTACTCATTTTGGTCTTCATTTTGATCAAATTGCTAGATGCACTTCTTACTCTCTCATTCTGGGTATCCCAATAACAGGTGATGGCCACCAAAGCAGATTTATGCTGGTCTGGCTTCCTGTTCCCACCGTTTCTCTCCGACCTCCCTTGCCATCAACGCTGGAGCACTTCCTACGTTCTTCTAAGGCTGTCTTGATCATGCTTTTTCAGATCACTAACTTTGGCATTAGATACTTCTTTAGATTACGATGTACGGTAGAAAACAATTTATATTCCTTTGACAATCTACCTGCAGTCCGCTCTGGCCGGTAGCTCTTATTTACTGTAGTAGAAATTTGGTGCAATAGTGGTATACGTGCACTTAATTGAACTAGAGAGACGTTTTCACTATAGATCAGAACTTATAATGGTTTGTTCTGTAGTGCGGCATAACAGGGCCAAGCTTTCATAGTTGGAACTGGTGCATCTTTGGTACGTCACTTTAAATCGGCAACACCTCAAACTTTGCAGCTATCATTACAGTGGGGTCTCCTCTGTTTACGTCGTTCTCTTGTATGTATAGTCAATGCTTGTCCTGAGCCCCCCATTCAAGTGAAAGAATGTTTTACTGTTGTTTTTTTCTGCATATTGCAAAATTCTTGCTTGCCATACCATTAACAAGGTCCTTGTTGGAAAAATGACTTGAAAATGGATAGAACAATGAAGGCGAGACTTTGAGGCGTGATATCACTTTCTTTAAAGGAATTATTTGCCCCACGAAGTTGCTAATGGTCACCGCAAATTTCCTCCGGATACAACAAAGTCTCGATGAGAATACTAGATAGCAATTCTAGTATTTCTCCGGGGTCTCTCTATGAAACAATTCGAGAAGATGGCTGTGTTTTTAGGAATGAAAAATTTCGGAAAAGAACGAAAAACTCCTGCTTCATGCCAAAAAACCGACGAGTATATATAAAGGCATTTTAACGACCGATGGCAACTTTTCGATAAACAGTTAAAATAATCAAACACAACTCTTCGGTCGACAGTTTATAATTGAAAAGGTATGCAGCCGAAATGGTTTATGAAAAGACACGAAAATTCGGAATTAAAAAAAAAAAATAAAAATAATAAATATATATTTTTCACGAAATTCCGAATTTCATAATTTCCAAAAATTTCAAAATGAACGAAGACACCCTTTCGACTAATAACAGTCAACGGCATGACATAAAATTAAAAATAAAAATAAAGAACAAAGTAGAGGATTAGGCTAATTAATCCGCGAGCGCGCAAAGTGCTAAGTGCGCCTAATAATCGCGCCATTATTCGCGCACCCGCACGCTGGTATTGTGTGGACTAGCACACACCCCATTGTCTTCACTCTAAGGATCAAGAAGATATTCACAGTTATAAAGTGACACACTTTCCCAAAACTTTCCTATGTGGGACAAAAGAAAAAAACCACTTTTGTTTATTTTACAAACAAACTTCCAACAATCCCCCACTTTGTTTGTAAAATAAAGATTTCACATTAGAATAAAATTTTAGAAAATACACAGCCAAAATATCGATGAGATTAAATATACATACATAAAGGTCTCTTTCGAAAGTTAAATCTTTACTTAGTGCAAGTACCTCAAGACTCTATCAAAGTGACAAGTAGCTCGGCTTTAAACTTGTATTTTTAAATAATAGAATCGGACATACCGCACATACACTAACCTCTTGTTTCAGCGAGAAGTTCTCTATTACTCAGCACTATTATGGCCTTGTGCTTGATCCTGTTTCATGAGCTCTCTAGAAAGCAACCCTAACTCTCGTAAGAAGAAACACTACTTCTAAGCTCATATAGGTGAAGTATCTACCATGTGTTTCTGTTACTATTAACACATTACATGTTCGTGCAATACTTCATTAAGAATTCAATTCAACCTTCAAACCGTAGTAGGCATTTATACCGACTTCTCATATTAGGGCAAGCGTCAGTATCTAACAATCACTTTTCAGTAACTTGTTTTTACCCATTAAACCCTGTAACTAGTGATGTTCTAGAAAAAGGTTGGGTTACCATTACTGGTGATTTTAATTAAAGGGTTTCAGCCCCATTTCTTGTGAGGTCACTTTTACCATATCTCTTGGTAATGCCTTTGTCAAAGGATCAGCCAAATTATTACTTGACCTCACATAGACAATTGTTATGGTACCATCTTTAATCAATTGTCTCACAAACTCATGCCTTAGGCTAATATGCCTAGACTTCCCATTATAGGTGCTACTATAGGCTCTTGCCAAAGTAGCCTGACTATCACAATGAATAGAAATAGGAGGCATAGGACTAGGCCATAATTTGATATCCAACAACAAATTCCTAATCCACTCAGCCTCTTTCCCAATTGCCGCTAAAGCAACAAATTCTGATTCCATAGTTGAGTGAGTTATACATGTCTGTTTCTTGCTCGCCCAAGAAACAGCACCCCCACCTAGAGTGAAAACCCATCCTGAAGTGGAATGTTTATCACCCACACTTGTAATCCAACTAGCATCGGTGTATCCTTCTAATACAGCTGGATAATTATTATAGAACAAGCCTAAATTTTTAGTTCTCTTAAGATAACCAAAAATTCTAGTAATGGCTTTCCAATGTTCCATATTTGGATTACTAGTGTACCTACTCAACTTGCACACGGAATAAGCAACATCAGGTCTAGTACAATGCATCACATACATTAAAGACCCTATAGCACTCGCATATTCAAGTTGTGCTACAGCCCTACCAGTATTATAATTTAATTTAATACTGGAATCAAATGGAGTGCTTATGTCCTTGAAACCAAGATGTTGAAATTTATTTAACATTTTTCAATGTAGTCACATTGGCTTAGAGAATAACCCCCACTATGTTTTTTAACTTTAATACCTAAGATAGTATCTACTTCACCCAAGTCTTTCATTTTAAACATGGAAGTTAGATACTTCTTAGTCTCATTAATTCCAGTCATATTTGTTCCAAAGATAAGCATATCATCAATATATAAGCACACTAAAACACCATAGTCTTTAGTGAATTTAGAATATATACACTTATCAGCACTATTGTGTGAGAAACTATTAGACAATATGACTGAATCAAATTTCTCATGTCACTTTGCTTAGGAGCTTGCTTAAGGCCATAAAGAGACTTAATCAATTTACATACTTTCTTTTCATTTCCAAGAAGAACAAAGCCTTCCGGTTGTTCCATGTAAATCTCCTCATTTAAGTCTCCATTCAAGAAAGCAGTCTTGACGTCCATTTGATGAACATAAAGATCATAAATGGAAGCTAGAGAGAAAAGGATTCGAATAGAAGTTATACGAGCTACCGGAGCATACGTATCAAAATAATCTATCCCTTCCTTTTGTCTATACCCCTTGGCCACCAATCTAGCCTTAAAAGCTTGGATAGATCCATTAGAATAGTATTTCCTCCTAAAGACCCATTTACATCCAATAGGCTTGGATCCTTTTGGTATATCAACTAACACCCAAGTATTGTTGGACATGATTGAGTCCATTTCATCATTTATAGCTTCTTTCCAAAACGAAGCATCTCTAGAAGACATAGCATCACTAAAACATTTAGGATCGTCTTCTAAGTTCAATACTATAGGGTATTTATTTACCACGTTATTTTCTCGGTCTCCTTCAACAAGGAAAACATTAGTAATAAAGTCTGGACCTAAATCCTTTGACTTCCTAGCTCTAGTGCTTCTTCTTAGTTCAGTCATGTCCTTAGAATCATTTGTCTCCTTCTCATGAGAGTCTACTCGAGTCTCTACAGGTTTTGAATTATTTTCAATAATTTCATAACCCGTTGACAATTTATTCTCAAAGAATTCAACATCTCTCGATTCTACAATAACATTGGACTCTAAGTCAAGAAGCCTATAAGCTTTACTGTTTTCAGCATATCCAATGAAGACACTTTTGATAGCTCTGGGACCAAGTTTGGTTCTTTTGGGGTCCGGTATTCTGTAGTATGCCAAACACCCCCACACTTTAAAGTATGATAAGTTTGGTTTTCTACCCTTCCATGTTTCATAAGGACTTATGTTATTTCTCTTGGATGGTATTCTATTATGAATATGGCATGCAGTAAGCAATGCTTCTCCCCAAAGATTAATTGGTAGCTTTGAATTTGAAAGCATACAATTAACCATTTCTCCAAGGGAACGATTTTTTCTTTCGGCCAAACCATTTTGCTGTGGAGTGTATGGTGCCGAAACTTGATGAATGATACCATGTTCTTCACAAAATGAAGAAAATTCGTTCAAGAAATATTCTCCACCTCTATCTGAACGTAGAACCTTGATTTTTCTTTCCAATTGATTTTCTACTTCAGCCTTATATTTCTTGAACATGGTAAAAGCTTCATCTTTCGTCCTCATGAGATAAACATATAAATATCTACTGCAATCGTCCACAAAGGTAATAAAATACCTTTTACCACCTCGAGTTAACATGCTATTAAATTCACATATATCACTATGCACCAATTCCAATAAATTCAATTTCTTTTGACACTAGGAAATGGTTTCTTAGTTAATTTGGACTTAGTACATATTTCGCATTTATCAATGTCGCCATTGAAATTTATCAAATCTAACTTTTTCATATTCTTTAAATAACGAGTATTTATATGTGCTAACCTACTATGCCATAAAGATAAAGACTCAACAATATAAACAGAAGTAGAAATATTATTATTGATACTTAGTTGATACATGCCATCATTGGCATAGCCCTTCCCAACAAACAGCCCATTCTTCGACAGGATAACCTTGTCGGATTCAAACAAGACCCGAAACCCCCTTTTACAAAGTAAATCAATAGAAACTAGGTTCTTCCTAATTTCGGGTATGAACAACACGTTAAGAAGAGTAATCTTCTTTCCAGAAGTAAAGTCTATTTCCACTGTGCCTTTGCCAGCAACCTTTGCAAGAGCATTATTTGCCATCAGGACCTCTTGAACATTTGTGTCGACAGTCTCTTCAAATTGCTTGAACAAGTATTTGTCCCTACACACATGGACTGTGGCACCAGAATCTAACCACCAACCGGTCTGGACAATAGTAGAGTTGACCTCAGAAATCATTGCCATCGAATTATTAAATTGAAATTTTCATGTTTGACAACATGGTTGAAATCATGGCCACATAGTTTTCTTCAACTAGATTCGCATCTGCCTTCACCGGTGGAATGTTCTTGTCCTTTGACATGCTCTTGCGTTGAAAGCATTCCTTAGCAAAGTGTCCCTGTTTGCCACAAACAAAACAACAACCTTTCTTCTTCTTTTGAGTCTTCTTAAATTGATGCCCATTCTTTACTTTGAAGTTCTGGCTGAATTTTCGCCGATCCATTAAAATTTACCTTGAGTCATACAAAACAGAATTATCACGTAAACGTGACTCTTCCTCAATTCAAGATGTTTTTGTATTTGCTCCAAGGAAATGTCCTCGACTTGTGCATCAGCCTTTTTCCATTGTCTTTCCAGGTTGGAGGCAATTTTGCAATAATTGTCTCCGACTTGAAAAGCTTTCGAATATCAATTTTGAGGGCACGAATTTTGTTGACAAGCACTTGTAATTCGTGGACTTGTTCCAACAAGGGCTTAGTATCAATAAACTTGAAATCAAAATACTTTTACATCAAATACTTATTGGTACCTTGCTCCTCCGCTCTGTACTTGAATTCAAGTGCGTTCCAAATTTCTCCTCGGCTGACTTCATCATTCGGTGAATAGATCATACAATCGATCGTATAATGTGTTCAGAATGTGTCCACGACATAGTAACTCGTCCTCCTCACGTTTCTTCCTTTCTTTGTTGTCCCTTTCAATTGCTTCAATTTTCGGTTGTCCTCCCTCGGTGGTAGGCTTCGGATCTTCAATAGGCGCCAAGTTTGGATCCAGAATGTAGGATATCTTCAAGGCAAAGGTAGGAACATCATCTTGTCCCTCCAGCGAGCATAGTTGTTCCCATCAAACCGGTCCAGTTTGACCATGTTTTGGTTCATGATTTTGATTGTCTCCGACTCCATTGTTGAACGAATAATTCCTTAAAATTGTTGGAAAAATGACTTCGAAAATGGGTAGAACAATGAAGCGAGACTTTGAGGCGTGATATCACTTTCTTTAAGGAATTATTTGCCCCACGAAGTTGCTAATGGTCACCGGCAAATTTCCTCCAGGATACAACAAAGTCTCGATGAGAATACTAGATAGCAATTCTAGTATTTCTCCGGGGTCTCTCTACGAAACAATTCGAGAAGATGGCTGTGTTTTTAGGAATGAAAAATTTCGGAAAAGAACGAAAAACTCCTCCTTCATGCCAAAAAACCGACGAGTATATATAAAGGCATTTTAACGACCGATGGCAACTTTTCGATAAACGGTTAAAATAATCAAACACAACTCTTCGGTCGACAGTTTATAATTGAAAAGGTATGCAGCCGAAATGGTTTATGAAAAGACACGAAAATTCGGAATTAAAAAAAATTAAAAATAATAAATATATATTTTTCACGAAATTCCAAATTTCATAATTTCCAAAAATTTCAAAATGAACGAAGACACCCTTTCGACTAATAACAGTCAACGGCATGACATAAAATTAAAAAATAAAAAAATAAAGAACAAAGTAGAGGATTAGGCTAATTAATCCACGGCGCCAAGATGCTGCGTGCTAAGTCGCCTAATAATCGCGCCATTATTCACAAGACCAAGACGCGGGTATTGTGTGGACTAGCACACACCCCATTGTCTTCACTCTAAGGATCAAGAAGATATTCACAGTTATAAAGTGGCACACTTTCCCAAAACTTTCCTATGTGGGACAAAAGAAAAAACCACTTTTGTTTATTTTACAAACAAACTTCCAACAGTCCTGGCCAGATGTTAACACGAATAGAACATGCTTGGGTTCATTGATGTAAGACTTTTGTCGCTGACTGTCATTTTAATAACACAATTTTCTTTAATTCTCAAAGAAACACAAGAAAGATATATTATGTTCATTCATCTCAGCAGTTGCCTTGTTCTCATGATTTCAGTGGGCATTTTTGGAAGGTCTCAGCACACAATTGTAGTACTTCTCCAGAGCCCATATAGGAAAAATGTTCTAGAAAGCAGCACATGTTATCGTCTCGTTCCTGTTAAAAACTTGTGTAGTCTCCTGCAAGAAAATAAATAATTATGATCAGAGGACATGGTTAGAAATTGGATGATCAATATTGATATGCATGGCATAAGAAGTCGTGTGGCACTTGTCACACCCCAACCCTAACGGGCACGCCGACATCCGCCTCGGTTGATTCAAGCGACGCCCCTGAATGTCACCGATCTCAAAACGCCATCGAGATTTACTACTACAGCGGATATCAACAAATAAACCCGGACGATAAAAAAACTGGGGAGAACAATCGTGAGAATGTCCATATCTTTTTCATTTCCTTTTTATACCATAATATTTACATTTATAAACTGTCTTATACATGTACATGCACACTGCCTTTCTCAAAAATCGATACTCCAAGGATGAAGACCTGGGTTTACTACTACTCCAGAAATGGTGCTCGCTAAAAACCCACTCTGAGTTTGACTCCTTGTCCTCTGAGTCTGAGTCCCCTTATACCGTCCCATCCACTGAGGACTCCAAAATGTTCTGGTGGCGGTGGCAAAAGATTCACAGATCCTATCGGGGTTCTGAAATTGTTTGGTTGAAAGCAACCGTGAGACACTTCTCAATAAGTTGTAACCTAAACCTTACCTAGGCTATCACGTTATTCCAGATATAGATAAACACACGACCCATCAATCAACCACAGAACATACAAATACACACACTTGAACTCTCAACACACGCAGCCTGCACGTTAGTCCATTTATAAAAATTTATTTTGAAAACACATGACATAATATGCGAAATTTTCCACAAATCACACACCCAACAAAATACCACGTTTCCAATCCACTAACCATACGCACCTTCCACCTCCACTTCCTCATTCTTTCCATTCTCAATTCCTTTTCCCATAGCATTCGCCAAAGGACCCGCGTAGAACGTGCATGCCCGGTGTACACTGCGATCATTCGCTTTTCTCACATCACTCGCCAAAGGACCCGCGTAAACGTACATGCCTCAAGTACACACCGCGATCAACACTCAGCCCGCACCAAAATGCGACAGGCCTACATGATTAGAACCCGAGCTTATAATGCCTCGGTCCAATCCCGGTCTCACCCGAGCTGATCGTGCCTCGAACCGAACTCAATCATGCTCTTTCGAGCCTCAAACATGCCGTGCAAGAGACCTCACGTAATCGCTGCCCGAGTTTATGATACTCGGCTCGATCCTAACTCACTTTCTCATGCCATTGCCTCAAATTCCGTGCACACACTTGCACCCCACTCTTCACCACATCACCATTCCTTCTTTCTCAAGTACACGCTCAATACGAATTTACCACAATCCACTGGCCCATTACACGCGGCCCGCACACGCACCATTTAACACACAATTCATGCTCATTCAGTATTGGACATGGCACTATCAATAATTAATTTTAATCTGACTCACATGTGCATCCAACAAACATGTACAATCACCAAATTGCACAACAACATGCTCAATTTGATCACCACAATTTATTTATAATTAAATATGCATCCAACACGTAAATTCTCATTTTTCTCCAACTAATTGGCGTCGGATTAATTCCGATCCTTCATGGGACTTTCTCGCCATAATCTCTAGGTTCCAAAAATTCAACTCGCGTCTCAATCGGACCCTCACAGCTCCGTGAACAGTAATCCACAGCTTGTGAACAGTGTTTCGAGGCATATGAACAGTAAATTCGCAGCCCCTATTTTCTGAATTTCTAATAAATATTGTCCGAATTAATTCCTAATGCCCGCCATAAAATTTTCACTCCCTATTCATGCCATTCCGCACCTAATTCCATACTGATTTGTCCGAAAATTATCCGTTGTTACCCGAAGTCCTAATTTAGGTTTAGACGCGACTTACCCGCGTCGGCTAACTCAGCATATCACATGGTCAATTGAACAATCATTCAATTGAACCCAAACGTGCACAAATCAAACATATTTACACCAACCCATTGCATAAAAGCACACACAATTCTACCACCTCAACTCAATTATAATTAAAACACACGTAAAACACATAAATTTCTATTTTTCTCCCACCAAACGACGCTAAATTGATTCCGGTCCTTCACGAGATTTTCATAAAATTTCAAGATGGACCTAATGGTGCCAATCATCGTCAAAACGACTCACCGCAGCACAGTGAACAGTACTCCCACAGCTCGTGAACAGTAATTTCTACACTCAAACCATAAAACTACACTACCGACTCTTCACGACACCTACACAAAACTCCAAGACGGACTCAACGGTACCATTCTCGTACCCAACAGCACACCACAGCACACTAAACCCCAAATCACAGCATTGATCGGCCCCTAAATTTCCACCAAAATTCTCGAAATTCAAGCCTAGGGCCCGCAATTCAACTTAGCCCGCAAAATCGCAACAACCCGCGTCTACCTATACCCGAAACAACCCGATCTACTAGGCGAGGTTTAGATCATAACTTACCGAGTTCTAGACTTTCTCGGCTAGAACAAAGCGGGGGTAAAGCTCGAAATCCAACGACGGCTTGCGGTGGCGGCGACAATCGGCGACGATCGATAGCGGCGGCTTGTAGCGGTGAACGGCGGAGGAGCCCACGGCCAAAGGAACTCACGGCCAAAAGAAAGAAGAAAAAAAAAAATGAAAGGGGAAGGGGTGTTCCACGAAGAGGGAGAGAAGAATGAGAGTGTGAATTGGGGTTTGGACTAAAATAGTGTCCAATTTTGACTAGAGGCGGAAATGACCAAAACGCCTTCTCTCACACTTTTTTAACCCGACAGGTCCCGATTCGATCTTATCTTGATCCGACGGCCGAGATCGATTCTTGAACAAAAATATCCAAGGGTATGCTTGTAATTTCTCAAAAATCCAAGGGCAAAATTGTCCAATCAAAATTTTGGGGCAAAATTACCAAAATGCCCTTTACCATTAAAACATACCCTTTAATAATTCTCAAGGGTAAAATGGTCCAATTCTCCGTTTCTTGTCCAAATCGAATTTTTCCGAAGGATTTGAGTGCACAAAAAAATTCACACGTGTCACGTGCAACGTCGACCCTAGTGTTCCGCGTGACTTCCTAATTTTCCGGTGTCCAATTTGGGCAAAAATTCAATAATTAAATTCTATTAAACGCAACTCGAGCGTTTCTCGAGCTAACGGGCGGCTTGCTGGGGAAATTCGCGAAATCGACTCATGACTGATACTAAATCGAGTCACGTGCAAGTCCGTCCGGTGCGTGACGATCTCGGTTGTCATTAAAATCGCGAAGATCAATCACTTGATCCGAGGGGTACGATCGTTTGGTATAATTTCGGAATCATTCGTCAAGTCATTTCGTGGTCCAACGGAATCACCCGCGATCCACTACTAGGACAGTGACGAACTGACTCCTAAGTATCCTTGGATCGGCCAACAGTGGCTCAAAATATCACTTGCGCGATTTAATGGTTGAAATCCATTCACGATCGAATTTTCTTTAGTCGCACGAATTTAATTCCCCTATTAGCCTTTTCCTAATGGTTAGTATTTCCAGGAATGATCAGTTCGGACGAGAATTTACTGCAGTACATCTCATAAAATTCAATCATTCAATAAATTCCAATTGGTGGAATTTCGAATGTCACAGCACTCACAGACACGTTTTATGAATCAGCTATCATACTAACAGTTGTGGCGTGAAAATGATTCAAGTCAAAATATGTGAAACATAAACAGTAACACCCTAGAATCTTATCAGATACCCTTGGGTAGCAATCTAGGCAACTTATAGCATTGTATGCGTCTGCTGCACCGCCAGTATTCGACATACCTGTTGTGGGAAATCGCCATTATACATCTGCGAATTAATCAACTCTTTTGCTGCACGATGCAAAGGCGTTGGATCTCTCACATCCTAATTAATCATTGTCAGGATCATGAGAATTGAATTATTAGTGTTTATGTATCTCAAGGACAAGCCTCGTGTCTATGTACCTGTCGACATCAATAAGAGTCAACATAGCCCAACTAGTATTCACCAAGTGCATTCTGTTTCCTTCCAAGTTCGTCTATCTCTGTAATCAGATGGAAACATAAATGTTGTAAAACAATTACTTAAAGAAACCTTATTTCATCCACATTACAAAGTTCTTTGCAGACAATCTGCTAATATGGTTTTAATTAGATGTAGTTGACATGCCATTGAACTTTCAAAATTGAAATGATTTCTGATTTAAGATGTCATGAAGGACTGAATGTAGAGACCCAGATAAAGAAAAGAGAAAATTTTTGAGCTTGATCTCTTGTGCATGCCTCATCCTGCGATGAAAGGTAACTCTCTCCCCAACTGCCTGAATCAAGTTGTTTTTGGATAGTAGGAAATCACATGCTCTTCTTATGCTTTCACTACTCTGGTATGTTCTACCTCCAGCAACAAATCCGTTCATCTCGAACCACGTTCCCTAGGTGTAGCAGACTCCCCAAGATCCATACCTAATTTAATTGTCAAAACGGTTGGACGATATAAATCATTAGGGGTTTGGAACACGAGTTTAAATGGAATATTAGCACTTTCAGCCCTAGTGTAATTGTAAGGAAATGACTCCGCAACTCTACCTTAGATAACATTTTTTTGTCAACAAAACTGAAGGTCATTCAACATCAATGGATGACAATGTGGGACATTTTACCATCCCAATTTGGCCTTTTCTAAGATTTTAATGACTAAAATGATGTAATAACCATCTCGAAGGAGGAAACTGGCCAAGAACCATCCGGTAGCTGTATGCTTTCAATGTATTCGATAGCTTTTTTTAACGCAGGCCTTAATTTCTTTGATTCGGTGGCGTGGATATAACTTAATGTAGGCCTTAGACTTTAGATTGCTGCAGAAGTGCACTCCACATAATAAACAGAAGAAATTTGCCAGTCAAACATCAAGAAGACATCTGATAAAAATGATCCTATGTTACACTGATGAAAGAATATTGTGTTGGTGCAGCCAGAAAAACATTTACCAGGTGAAGCTTGAAAATGCTTTTTCACCCCAAGTATTTTATTTTTCTTCCTCGTTAAGCAAGTAAGTTCTCCAAGTAAAATTTATAAAAAAAGTTAGAAGTATTGGGTCATGATCTTATAGATAATCGATAATGATATCTCCAAATGTTTATGATGGATTGATCGTCTGCATGACAAACAAGGCATGTGTACTTTATAACACGTCCGGATTCTCTCCAGGTTCAAACCAGATGGAAGAGAATAAGAAATCAAACCTTTAACCATGGATATGATCTTGTTTGCTCATATGTTGCAAATCCTCCCTTTTGATTTAGCCACATCATTGATGTAATAATTACAGTATACTACATTAAAACTCATCCAAATATAACTTTTATGAGTTCTTTCACCATCCTAACACTGCTGTCCAAAAATACGAATTCACAATGCCAACCTTTTGTGTTCAAGGACCAAAAAAATCATCATTGTTGGCTTCTCATCAAACTTAACATATAAGAGTGGAAAGATGACCAGCTTTCAAAAATTTTCCGAAAACCAAAATGTGGATAATTAGCTAATTTTAAATTATAATACCTGAAGGATAAGATCACGTTAACAGCATCATATAGTTGATCAACTGCTATCGCATTTCCCACGATGCTGGGTTGCATTTCTGACAATAATAATGCCGCTGCAAACAGATTGAAAAAAAACAAGGCGAACATGATTTATTTCCTCTATATATTTCTTTGATTGGAAAAATCAATTTTAGCCGAGCTCACCATGCTAAATTACTAGAACAAAATATCTTATCTGAAATAGCTATTTAAGTGTACTATAGTCGAATATTACAAGATGAGCATTGCTCTAATCATTACACGAACCATGAAAAAGATTACTTTAGGTGCTTATGCAGTGCGGTCGGATATGATCCAGCCATGTTCAGGAATAGAGAAGGGCCAACCTACCTTGCTTATGTGATGGTACCAATCGGCACGATCTCCACTGCTGTCGGCTCTGACCTTTAATGACAAGAAAAGAACTTTGCGGTAGTTGTTTTGCAAGACTGCAGACACTATTGCTGCAAGTCATCGAACAACGATGTAGCTCGAAAAAGGCCAAGGAGTTTACTGCCAGACAAGTACTTGAGAGTTCTTGACAAATTCATGCGCCTTCTTAAGGGCGAGCCACATTCATCGACAAGATCGGTAGCAAGGAGAGCTTGAACGGAAAATGCAATTTGATAGTAATTATCTATGCCAGATCCTTCAAAATAATACTTGTACAAAAAAGCACAACCAACTGTTTAAGAAGTTTAGGAAACATTATATCAGTCGGTACCTGCATTTTCATTCCATCTTCAGCCACCCATGAATAATCTTTGATTCTGGAGAGATGATGCTTGTGTGCTTTCGAATTTGGGTTCTCTATATAACAGCAGACCATGTTTAACACCTGTCCCGCATGCAATATAATTTCTACATTTAATAAGGTGAATATATGGTGCGACAAGCCACAATTCTTGACATCACCAAAATTGATATAGTGTAGTCACCTTGTTAACAGGACCAATGCAGATGTGGTAACCAGTTTCATCTTCATAGTGGATGTGCTCCGTAACAGTACTTAGAGCAATCTGTCTTGACTTATACAAAGGCCACCATACTAGAAGCGGTTGCACAACCTTGCTTAAGCAACTCCAAAACATGCCTTGGTTCCAAGGGTGAGGATCGTACAGATATTCCTGGTCAAGTGTGAGAAATCATTATATGACAACGAATCTTTTTTCGTGCATAGTTCACCAACTCCCCGCAACCGCTAGAGGAGGAATAATAAAGAAAAAAAAGAAGAAGAAGAAAAGATAAGAAAAAAAAAGAAAATATTAAAATATTATTAAAAATTATCCACATCAGCACTAACCACACATCACATAAGACGGCCGGCATTCATGTCAGTGATATTCGCTAAAATTGACCGAATGAACTTAATTAGCAAATCATGAAAAGGTTTAGGGCTCAATTGGTAAAATAAAAAGTTTACGACTGAATTGGCAAAAGTAGAGTAGATTTAGGACTTTTTAACAATTCCAATTCTTATGATATAATGTGGCCTTTAATGACAATGGAGACCATTACTTTTGGCATAAAGATGTATGTTCTTGTAACATCGTACAATTACATCAACTATGGCAGCTTTATAGGGATGTGCCTCCCCGCAACATCTGCATTCCTAACAATTCATGCATGTGGAGACTTACAGCTTAGCCAGTTCCTCAACTAATTTTTCCTAAATGTCATTTAACGTTGTTAAATGTTCATGCAAATGTTCTTTTGGGTTGATTATGATCCTAGGAGTTGTCTTAGCCATTCTGGAAAGGAAAATAACGATAGATTTATTGGTGCTAAATTGAAACACCCAAGTATTGAAGAACTCGAAATAAAGTGCATGCGGTGAAGAAAACCCAATGCCCGTCGGACAAAGACTACACATGGCTTTATTTTACTGAAAGTTTGAAGAAAATAGTTTTGCGTTAAACTAACAATTCCATGCTTTCTGCAGAATCCACTTATATACATACAAGATGGGTAACATGTGTTGTTGTGTCCAAGTTGAGGAACGTATGGTAGGTTTTACGAAGAGGTTTGGAAGGTTTGACAGAACTCTTCAACCTAGGTGTCATTTTGTTTCATGGATTTGCGGATATCAGCACGCCGGAAGCTGTCGCTCTAATGGCAGAGTTTTCTTGTGAAATGCAGAACAAAGACCAAGGTTTGTTCAATCTTTTGTCTTTGTGCAAACTTCCATCAACATTTAGATTTCATTCTAGACGATTTTTGCTATATAGTACACAAATGTACAGGTGATTGTCACGCTCCGAACCCCAACGGGCACGCGCCATCCATCTCTGGTCGATTCAAGCGACGTCCCAGGAATGTCGCTGACCTCAAAACGCCATCAGAGATTTATACCACAGCGGATATCAACAAATAAACCCGGACAATTAAAAACTGGGGAGAACAATCAGGGAGAATGTACATATCTTTTTCATTTCCTTCTTATACCATAATATTTACATTTATAAACTGTCCCATACATGTACATGCACACCGCCTTTCTCAAAAAAACCGATACTCCAAGGATGAAGACCTGGGTTTACTACTACTCTAAAAAAAAAAAAATGGTGCTCGCCAAAACCTACTCGAGAGTCTGATTCATTGTCCTCCCGAGTCCGAGTCCCCTTATACTGTCCCATCCACCGAGGTCTCCAAAATGTTCTGGTGGCGGTGGCGTAAGATTCATGGATCCCGTCGGGGTTATGAAATTATCGGTTGAAACAACCGTGAGACACTTCTCGAAGAAGCTCACCCCTAAACCCAACCTAGGCTATCACGTATCTCCGCATAATTACGCAATCACACACATTCACGTACATCAAGTAATCACAAAGCAGCACATCAATTAATATGGTCAGCTTAATCATGCGCACACCCGCACTCAATCACAATTACATCAGATGCACACACACGCCGCATGTACCATTCTCATCTTGCGCACATTCTTTCCGTTCTCAAATCCTCTTTCCCCGATCGCAACCTCGAGCATCACGCGCCCCCAGGCCCGATCCCAACTCAGCTCAAGGCCAAATGCGACATGCCTACATGATTGAAACCCAAGTTTAAGATGCCTCGGTCCAATCCCGGTCTCACCCCAGCTAATCGTGCCTCGGACCGACTCTCATATTTGCTTTTTGAAGCTTGATGCATGCCAAATGCATCGGATCTACGTGATCGCTGCCCGAGTTTATGATACTCGCCCCGATCCCAACCTCGCACCTTCACCCCTTTCACATACTTTTCACAATCACTTGCCACACCGCAATTTCTCTTCTACTCAAGTCCATGCTCAACACATGTTTACTACACGCAACTGGCCCAACACACGGGGTTCGTGCACACATCATTTCATGCATAAAACATGCTCACTCAGCAATTCACACGACTAATGTCAATAAACAATTCAGTTTAGCTCACGTGTGCACCAATTCAGTCACTTAATTGCACAATAGTATACTCAATTTAATTACCACAATTTACTAAAAATTTAAATATACATCCAACACGATAATTCCCATTTTTCTCCAATCAAAGGGCGTCGGATTAATTCCGATTCTTTACGGGACTTTCTCGCCATAATTTCTAGGTTCTAAAAATTCAATTCGGCGTCTCAATCGGACCCTCACAGCCCGTGAATAGTAATCCACAGCTTGTGAATAGTGTTTGGGGCATATGAATAGTAAATTCCACGGCCCCTATTTTTTGAATTTCCAATAAATATTATCCGAATTAATTCCTAAGGCCCACCCTAAAATTTCCGCTCTCTATTCATGCAATTTTGCACCTAATTCCATACTGATTTTGTCCAAAATCATCCGTCGATACTCGAAATCCTAAATTAGGTTTAGAGCCTTGTGACTTACCCGCGTTCTAGACTATCGCGGCTAGAACGGAGAGCGGTGGCCCTTAATCGGGGATGACGGTGACGACGTACGGCTTCGGGTGGCGGCGATAGGCTTGGACGGCGACGGCGGGGCTTGGGCGTGGCCGAGGGCCTCATGGCCAAGTAGAGAGGGAGGGAAACCGAGAGAGAGATATGGCGGAGGTTGATGGTGGTGGTGTACGGCCTCGTGGACGGTGGCTTGAGGGTGGTCCGTGTGGTGGTGGTGGATGGGCGGGCGCGGCGGTGGAGAGAAACGCCAAGGAAGAACTCACGGCCAAGAAGAAAAGAAAAAAAAATAAAAGGGAAAAGGGTGTTCACGGCAATGAAGAGGAAGAATGGGGAGAAGAAGACATCCTTGACTTAAATAGTGCTCACTTGACCAAGGTGAAAATGACCATAATACCCTTTCCTCTTATTTTTAATCCGACGGTCCCAATTCGATCTTATCTTGATCCGACGGGCGAGATCGATTCTTGCACAAAAATATCCAAGGGCAATCTTGTAATTTCCAAAATATTCAAGGGTAAAATTGTCCAATCAAAATTTTAGGGCAAAATTACCAAAATACCCTTTACCCTTAAAACATACCCTTTAATAATTCTCAAGGGTAAAATGGTCCAATTCTCCGTTTCTTGTCCAAATCGAATTTTTGCGAAGGAATTGAGCACACCAAAAATTGACACGTGTCACGATGCAACGTCGTCCCTAACGTTCCGCATGATTTCCTAATTTTCCAGTGTCTAATTTGGGTAAAATTTCCATAATTAAATTCTATTAAACGCAACTCGAGTGTTTCTCGAGCTAACGGGCGGCTTACTGCGGAATTCGCGAAATCAACTCATGACTGATACTAAATCGAGTCACGTGCAAGTCCGTCCAGTGCATGATGACCTCAATTGTCATTAAAATCGCGAAGATCAATCACTTGATCCGAGGGGTACGATTGTTCGGTATAATTTGGAATCAGTCGTCAAGTCGTTTCGTGGTCCATGAAATCACCCGCGATCCACTACTAGGACAATGGCGAACTGACCCTTAACTATCCTTGGATCGCCAACAGTGGCTTAAAATATCACTTCACAGCGATTTAATGGTGAAAATCCATTCACGATCAAATTTCCTTTAGTCGCGCAAATTTAATTCCCCTATTAGCTTTTCCCTAATGGTTAGTATTCTCAGGAATGATTAGTTCCGGGTAGAAATTTACTACAAGCACACCTCATATAATTCAATTATTTAATATTTTCAATTGGCGGAAGTTTCGAATGTCACAATCTTCCCCCTTATGAAATTTCGTCCTCGAAATTTACAGTTTCACTACTACTCAAGACTTACAACTATTACTACTACTCAAACAACTGGGTGTACTGACGTTGCATCATTTCTTCGCTTTCCCCAGTTGCGCCCTCGGTCCCGTGGTGCTCCCAGATAACCTTGACCATCGGGATTGTCTTGTTCCTCAAAACCCGCTCCTTTCGATCTTCAATTCTAACCGGTCTTTCAACATATGACACTTTGTCATCTATTTCAATTTCTTCGAAATTCAATACGCACAGGGGTCCGGTTCATACTTCCTTAAAATTGACACGCAGCGGAACACATTATGCACTTGCGATAAATTTGGCGGTAACGCAAGGCGATACGCCAAGTCTCCAATCCTTTCTAACACTTCGAAGGGTCCCACGAACCTCGGACTCAATTTGCCCTTCTTACCAAACCGGGATAATCCTCGCATGGGCGATACCTTTAGAAATACGTGATCCCCTACCTGGAATTCCAGAGGTCTTCGCCTTCTGTCTGCATAACTCTTTTGACGGCTCTGCGCTGTCCTCAGCCTTTCACGAATGATCTTAATTGCCTCAATCGACTGTTCCACTAGTTCTGGCCCCGTTATAGCTCGTTCTCCCACTTCATCCCAACACACGGGCGTTCTACAAGCGCGGCCATATAGCGCTTCGAAGGGTGCCATTCCAATACTTTGCTGGAAACTATTATTATAAGCGAACTCCACTAAGGGCAGTTGCTCTTCCCATTTTCCTTGAAAATCCAGCACACATGCCCTGAGCATATCCTCTAGTGTCTGAATCGTCCTCTCAGATTGGCCATCTGTCTGAGGATGATAAGCTGTACTAAACTGCAATTTAGATCCTAACGCCGTCTGCAGACTTTTCCAAAAATTGGCGATAAACCTAGGATCACGATTCGATATTATAGACACGGTACCCCATGCAAGCGAACTATCTGCTGCACGATAATTCTGCATATCGTTCCAACGCGAAATCCTTTCGCACCGCCAGAAAAGTGTGCTGACTTAGTTAATTTGTCGACAATCACCGAAATGGCGTCATGACCTCTTTGACTTCTCGGCAATTCCGACACAAAATCCATGGTTATATGCTCCCATTTCCACTCTGGGATTTCCAACGGTCGCAACAATCCTCCAAGCTTACAATGTTGCGCTTTCACCTGCTGACACGTTAGGCACTTAGCCACGTGCTTAGCTATATCCGACTTCATACCATTCCACCAATAAAATTGTCTTAAATTCCTGTACATTTTGGTACTGCCGGGGTGAATACTATACTGGCTACGATGCGCTTCAGTCAAAATTTCTTCCTTAATTCTCGCATCGTCTGGCACACACATCCTTCCATGAAATTTCACCACACCGTCCTCGGATATCTGAAAATCCGGCTTTCTCTTAGTAACATCCATCCCAATAATCTTCTGTATCTCCGGGTCCGTAGACTGCAAAGCTTTAACTTTAGCCTGGATCTCCGGCTCAATTCTCAACGTCGCTAACAGGTTCGAGACTTGACCTACTTCCAACTTGAACTCTGAATCTCGCACTTTCTCCAATAAAGTCCACTCCTTGACCATCAAATGCGCCGATGCTTGATTTCCGGCTCAACGCATCCGCTACTCGGTTTGCTTTTCCAGGGTGATATAGAATATCACAATCATAGTCCTTTAACAATTCCATCCAACGTCGCTGTCTCATATTCAACTCTTTCTGCGAAAATAAATACTTAAGACTCTGATGGTCAGTATAAATTTGGAATCTCTCTCCACATAAATAATGTCGCCAAATCTTCAAGGCGAACACTATTGCGGCTAACTCCAAGTCATGCGTCGGATAATTCAATTCATGTGGCCTCAACTGCCTGGATGCGTAGGCTACCACTCGCCCATGTTGCATCAGCACACACCCTAATCCCTTCAATGACGCGTCACTATATATTTCATACCCTCCAAGTCCTGATGGAATCGTCAACACTGGTGCCGTCGTCAACCTCTGCTTCAACTCCTGAAAACTTCTTTCACACTTGTCGGTCCACTCAAACTTCGTTTCCTTTTTTTCAACAAATCGTCCAACGGCATTGCTATTGATGAAAATCTTTCAACGAAACGATGATAATACCCGTTAAACCCAGAAAACTCCGGACTTCCGTTACCGTCGTTGGTCTAGGCCACTTCATCACAGCTTCAACTTTCGATGGGTCCATAGAAATCCCTTCTCCGGAAATCACATGCCCCAGAAATGCTACTCGACTGAGCCAAAATTCACATTTGCTAAGCTTAGCATACAACGCGTTCTCCCTTAAAGTCTGCAAAACCTTTCTCAAATGGAATTCATGTTCCTCGGAACTTTTGAATACACCAATATATCATCAATAAAAACAATCACGAACTGATCTAAGAATTCCTTAAACACCCTGTTCATCGATCCATAAATGCAAGTGGGGGCGTTCGTTAATCCAAACGGCATCACCGTAAATTCAAAATGTCCATATCTCGTCCTAAATGCCGTCTTCGGTATGTCCTCCTTCCTAATTCTCAACTGATGATATCCCGTTCTCAAATCAATTTTTGAGAATACCGAAGCCCCTTGTAACTGATCAAACAAATCATCAATCCTCGGCAAGGGATACTTATTTTTAATCACACCCCGATTCAGGTTGCACTCGTAATCAATGCACAACCTCAATGAT
This sequence comes from Syzygium grande, assembly GCA_024733475.1. Classification (NCBI taxonomy): domain Eukaryota; kingdom Viridiplantae; phylum Streptophyta; class Magnoliopsida; order Myrtales; family Myrtaceae; genus Syzygium; species Syzygium grande. The sequence goes on along the minus strand of JAMXDD010000009.1, from coordinate 820,190 downwards.
CTATCTTTCTTTCTAATAAATAACACCGGTGCTCCCGCGGAGATGCAATTGGGACCGAATAAACCACTTATCTAACAACTCTTGCATCTGCATCTTTAACTCCTTCAATTCCGACAACGACATCCTATATGGTGCTTTCGAGATTGGTTCGATTCTCGGTGCCAATTCGATCACAAATTCTACCTCCCTTTCCGGTAATCCTAGTAATTCTTGAGGAAACACATCGGGATATTCACACACTACCGCTATATCTTCAAGTCTCGGCTCTTCAGCTTGTTGAATCCACTCATCAGTAGCTAAAAATCCTTGACACCCCTCATTCAACAACCGTCATTTCCAATTCTTAAAATCCATGGAATAGAGGATCCTCCTCGACTTCCCACAAATTTGAATTTCGATGTCCAACTGGATTAAATTGGATCACCCTGCTATTGCAATCCATAACAGCCCTCTGCTTAGACAGCCAGTCCATTCCTACTATCACATCAAAGTCGTACATATCTAGAACCGCTAGATCGATCAATTCCTCCCTATCTCCAATTACGATCTTACAGTTCGGACAACCCAAATAAAATCAACATCTTATCCTTTAAGGGGGTCGTCACATAGCATAATATCAAGCAATTGCGGTTCTATTCCAACCAACTCAACAAACTGTTTTGATATAAAAGAATGCGACGCTCCAGGATCAAATAAAGCATATGCAGTATGGTTGCACAGAGAAATCGTACACATGACAACGCCTGTGCGTTCTCGAGCCTCGTCGGCCATCGCATAAACTCGTCCTTGTGCTTGAGGCCTATTCAAGTTCGCCATCCGATTCGCTCGATCGATTCCCATTCCGAGGTGGTGGCAATGCGGGCGGTCTATTCTGCCCAGGATTTGGGCAATTCCCCGCGTGATGTCCAAATCCTCCGTATCCAAAACATGCTCCACCTCTATTTGGACATGGCCCATTTCCATGCCTACTTCCACAAATCCTACACGGACCATTACCAATTCGGATTGACTTCCCAATATTCCTTTTTCTTTGGTGGGGTGAAATGCCTATTATCCACCATCGGCCTCTTCCCAGGATTACGATTATTCCAACCCGGGACAAATCTCGATCCGAATGCGGTGGCTCTATCCACCTAATCCCGTTCAAGAATTTGGGCTCTATCAAATATCTGCTCATCGTCCTTAAATTTACCGGTAACAATGGCTACGAATGTCGACTCTCAATCCATCTAGGAATCTCCGCCGCCTTATTCTCGGGATGTTCCACTATTCTCGACGTAAACTTAGACAATCTCGCGAATTCCGCCTCATATTGATCTACCGTCATCTGACCTTGGCGGAGCCTCATAAATTCACGAGTTTTCTTTCTCTAGCACTAGCTGAAAAGTATTTCTCATAAAATCTCTCAGTGAAAACAGCCCAAGTCCTGGCGGTACCCTCGGGAAAAATCCTATCCCTAGTGGCCTTCCACCAATCATTTGTGTTATTCTGCAGTTGATAGATCTGCTAAGGTTACTTTCTCATGATCATTACACTCCAGCACCTCAAAAGCCTTCTCCAGTTCCTCTACCCATCTAGGTGCAGCCTCCGGGTCACCTTTCCCAGAAAACTTAGGGGGTTTCAGCTTAATAAACTGCTCTACTAGTTGGTGCATGGGTCTATTTGCAACCACCTGCCCTTGATCCCGATTCTCATTATCATTAGCAATAGAACAGCCTCGACCGCTTGAGCAATCGAGGCAGCTCTTTCTTGAGTCTGCTGTTCTAATATATCATCAATCCGCTCCAACGTTCTCATGAGAGCTTCCATTCTAGGGTCCTCAACAGGCCTAGCTTCCACTCCGGGGTCCACTGCAGGTCCGGCATCAACCCCAAGATTTTCTATTGCTCCGACACCCATTCCAAGGTCTCCTACCGCTCTAACTCGAGCATGACCTCTACCCTTGTTTGTTTTACTTGCGCCCTTCTTGGAACTCTTCCTATTTCTCTTCCTTCGCTGCTCATCGTCACGATTCTACCACTCTACTACCTGCTGTAATTCCACTCAGGAATTAGCAGTCTAAACCAACTAGCTCAATCTGATTCTAAGCAGCGAATTAACACAAAAATTCACTCAACAAACAATTCCCCACTATCAATCACGAAATCACAGTCACCAAGGTCTGAATGCTTACCTCAGGTCCAGACGCACCTGCAAATTCAATTACCACACAACAATCGATTTACACAAATAATCACAACAAACAATCTGGAGTACGTATAGCACTAGGTATATCTATGGCTCACTAAAGTCTCCTTAAGTTCTACCCCAAAGTTTCCGCTCCTTATTACTCCAAGTTTCGACCAATTCTAGATCGAGCTGACCTTGCTCTGATACCAATTCAAACGGGGATGTCACGCCCCGAACCCCAACGGGCACGCGCCATCCGCCTCTGATCGATTCAAGCGACGTTCCAGGAATGTCGCTGACCTCAAAACGCCATCGAGATTTATACCACAACGGATATCAACGAATAAACCCGGACAATTAAAAACTGGGGAGAACAATAAGGGAGAATGTACTTATCTTTTTCATTTCCTTCTTATACCATAATATTTACATTTATAAACTGTCCCATACATGTACATGCACACCGCCTTTCTAAAAAACCGATACTCCAAGGATGAAGACCTGGGTTTACTACTACTCCAAAAAATGGTGCTCGCCAAAAACCCACTCGAGTCTGATTCCTTGTCCTCTGAGTCTGAGTCCCCTTATACCGTCCCATCCACTGAGGACTCCAAAACATTCTGGTGGCGGTGGCGGAAGATTCATGGATCTTGTCGAGGTTATGAAATTATCGGTTGAAACAACCGTGAGACACTTCTCAGTAAGCTCACCCCTAAACCCAACCTAGGCTATCACGTACCTCTAGACAATTACGCAATCACACACATTCACGTACATCAAGTAATCACAAAGCAGGCACATCAATTAATATGGTCAGGCTCAATCATGCGCACACCCGCACTCAATCACAATTACATCAGATGCACACACGCGCATGTACCATTCTCATCTTGCGCACATTCTTTCCGTTCTCAAATCCTCTTTCCCACATCACTCACCAAACATCCGCGTAAACGACATGCCCTCGGGTGCACTGCGACCACTCATCACTTCCCACATCACTGCCAAAGACTCGCGTGACACGCACACGCCTCAGGTACACTGCGATCGTTCATCATCACATTTCCGGCCCGCGTACTCGGGCCCCGATCGCAACCCCGAGCATCACGCCGCCCCCTGTGCCCCGATCCCAACTCAGCTCGCGCCAAATGCGACATGCCTACATGATTGAAACCCAAGCTTAAGATGCCTCGGTCCAATCCCGGTCTCACCCCAGCTAATCATGCCTCGGACCGACTCTCATATTTGCTTTTGAAGCCTCGATGCATGCTAAATGCATCGGACCTACGTGATCGCTGCCGAGTTTATGATACTCGGCCCGATCCCAACCTCGCACCTTCACCCCTTTCACATACTTTTCACAATCACTTGCCACACCGCAATTTCCCTTCTACTCAAGTCCATGCTCAACACATGTTTACCACACTGCTAATGGCCCAACACACGGGGTTCGCGCACACATCATTTCACGCATAAAACATGCTCACTCAGCAATTCACACGACCAATGTCAATAAACAATTCAGTTTAGCTCACGTGTGCACCAAACAAGCATATTCAGTCACTTAATTGCACAACAAATACTTAATTTAATTACCACAATTTACTAAAAATTTAAATATACATCCAACACGATAATTCCCATTTTTCTCCAATCAAATGGCGTCGGATTAATTCCGATCCTTCACGGGACTTTCTCGCCATAATTTCTAGGTTCCAAAAATTCAATTCGCGTCTCAATCGGACCCTCACAGCCCGTGAACAGTAATCCACAGCTTGTGAACAGTGTTTCGGGGCATATGAACAGTAAATTCGCAGCCCCTATTTTCTGAATTTCCAATAAATATTATCCGAATTAATTCCTAAGGCCCCCCCTAAAATTTCCACTCCCTATTCATGCAATTCCGCACCTAATTCCATACTGATTTTGTCCAAAATCATCCGTCGATACCCGAAATCCTAAATTAGGTTTAGGCGCGACTTACCCGCGTTCTAGACTATCGCGGCTAGAACGGAGAGCGGCGGCCCTTAATCGGGATGACGGTGACGACGTACGGCTTCCGGGTGGCGGCGATCGGGCTTGGGCGGCGACGGTGGCTTTAAGGTGGCATGAGGGGCCTCACGGCCAAGTGAGAGAGGGAGGGAAACCGACGGCGGTTGATGGTGGGCGAGGCCTCACGGGCGTGAGGTTGATGGTGGTGGTGTCTGGCGGCGTGGGCGGTGGCTTGAGGGTGGTCCGTGTGGTAGTGGCGAAGCGGGCGGTGCGGCGGTGGAGAGAAACGCCAAGGAAGAACTCATGGCCAAGAAGAAAAAGAAAAAAAAATAAAAGGGGAAGGGATGTTCACGGCAATGAAGAGGAAGAATGGGGAGAAGAAGACATCCTTGACTTAAATAGTGCTCACTTGACCAAGGTGGAAATGACTATAATACCCTTTCCTCTTATTTTTAATCCGACGGTCCCGATTCGATCTTATCTTGATCCGACGGCCGAGATCGATTCTTGCACAAAATATCCAAGGGCAATCTTGTAATTTCCAAAATATCCAAGGGTAAATTGTCCAATCAAAATTTTAGGGTAAAATTACCAAAATACCCTTTAATAATTCTCAAGGGTAAAATGGTCCAATTCTCCGTTTCTTGTCCAAATCGAATTTTTCTGAAGGAATTAAGCACACCAAAATTGACACGTGTCACGTGCAACGTCCGCCCTAACGTTCCGGCATGATATCCTAATTTTCCGGTGTCCAATTTAAGCAAAAATTCCATAATTAAATTTATTAAACGCAACTCGAGTGTTTCTCGAGCTAACGGGTGGCTTATGCGGGAATTGCCGAAATCGACTCATGACTGATACTAAATCGAGTCACGTGCAAGTTCGTCCGGCGGCGTGATTTACCTCGATTGTCATTAAAATCGTGAAAATCAATCACTTGATCCGAGGGGTACAATCGCTCGGTATAATTTCGAATCGATCGTCAAGTCATTTCATGGTCCAACGAAATTACCCGCGATCCACTACTAGGACAATGGCGAACTGACCCCTAACTATCCTTGGATCGCCAGCAGTAGCTTAAAATATCACTTACGCGATTTAATGGTGAAATCCATTCACGATCGAATTTCTTTTAGTCGCTTGATTTAATTCCCCTATTAGCCTTTCCCTAATGGTTAGCATTCCCTGTGAATGATCAGTTCCGGATGAGAAATTTACTACGAGCACACCTCATATAATTCAATTATTTCTTATTTCCAATTGGCGGAAGTTTCGAATGTCACAGTGATCATCTTAGTGGGAAACAAAAATTGTTTGAATTAGCACATTGCTCCTTGAATATTTTGTCTTCAAACCGTTATGAGAACTATATTTTCACAATTAAACTACCTTTCGTGGGTTTGTCGAGAAGTATTAGTGCGGATCTATTGATGTATTTCAATTAATTTGTGAATTAAGAGTTGAATGTTGATGAATTTATCAATTTCCTTTTTTTCGCTTTCAGTTCCGTGATATGGCAGCTTGTCACTTGTTATCAATTAACATGTAAATGCTTGAATAAGTAATGACCTCACATGATATTTTTCTTACTGGACGATGAGTTTGTCAATGTTGTTGCATATGTGGAATACCGAGCCCTCCCAAACAGAGCATATGATGCCTTTTATAGTCTCAGCAATCCGAGGAGTCATATCTAGGTCAAAGTGATCATTGGTATGCGCCAAATGAATTTCATCACATCGGTATGAATATAGTATCGGAACAAATTTGTACAATTTGCATGCACAAGTAACATACTTTAGTCCTTCAATTAACACTTTGAGTGAGCAACAATAATTGCATCCCTGATTTATTATTTTAATCATTCCAAAGATCGGAGCTATGGTTGTTGTGCGAAACTTGGATGAAGTTTTTCAGAAGCAGGATGTAATTTCGCAAGTTGTTGTAAAAGAACTCTAACAGGTTGTCCACTCTAGACTTCTTGATATTATTATAAGAGATAAACTGAACTGGAATTCTCTAAAATTTGCAGGCTATGTTTAACTATGGATATGATATTGAGCAAGTCCTAATCATTAACATTAAACTGGATGAGTGTATCGAGCAAGCTATGATCGAAAAAAATGCTGGTAAGCTTGAAATTTCGATTGCTCATTGATTCTAGATAATTGTTCAACATGGTAGAATTTTTAATTGGTTAGTGACACATGGCATCGTGTCATTTGCAACTCTAATAGTCTATATATCAACGGTTTAAATTTAAACTGGTGTACTTCACTTTAGATACGGTCTGTGCCATTGCATAAACTGTATATACTATTTTGAATGTAGTGGGTGTGCACTTACTCTAATTGATATAACTTATTAGAATAAATCTCATGTTTACGGAAGACAAAAAGGATTCGCATAATGTCTAACTATAGTAACATTATTTCATTTGCATCAGACGAGAAATTAGGCTTTGTTTGGTGCTTAAATGCTACTTCCAAGATACACCACTACATGTAAAAGTATATTTTGATCTGCATCATATTTGAGTTTACTGAAGTGTTGTTTTTGTTTTGGACTGAGGGTTGCAGCCATCAAGAAGGCTAAAATCAAGACAGCTGAAGGCGAGGCTAAGTTCAAGAACGTTGTGGATGGTGTAAGATAGAGTGTGCTTGGCTTCCAAGAGAGCATCCCAGGAGCAAGTGCAAAGGATGTCATGGACGCGGTGCTCACAGCTAAATACCTCGACACCATGAAGGAAATATGTGCATCATCAAAATCTGATGTCATATTCATTCCCCTGGTGCAAGAGTTGAAGTGGGCATCCATATCTGATGGTGTATTTGCCTATGTTTTACTTGTACGGGAAGTGATTTCTGGCTCCATCGAGTCACCTTGTTTTATGACTTCGAAAGGAACTCTATGTGCGACCTTACAATCAGATCCATTGGGACCAAACTAGAAATTTATGTGCTAAAGTAATTCTTTTCACTTGTGTGATAATGGTACGGCAAATTTGCCTCGGTTTCTGTTGTATTATGCGTATGTAAGACACAACAGAGACAACTGTTCACATGCATATTTCCTAAAAGCTTAGAAAACCTTATCGCTGAAGTATGCACGAAAAAGATAAGTCGTCAAATACTGATTTCTCATGCTCGCCCAAGAAGATTTGTACTATCCTCACCGTTGGATCCAAGACATGTTTTGGAGTTGTTTACGCAAGGTTGTGGAACCCTTCTAGCACGGTGGCCTTTATATAAGATAAGACAGATTGCTCTAAGGACTGTAATGGAGCACATCCACTATGAAGATGAAACTAGTAACTACATTTGCACTGGTCCTGTTAACAAGGTAACTCCATGAGATCCCTTTAAGTGATGTGAAAAAAAGGGGCTTGTTGCACCTATATCCGCCTTTATCATACGTAGAAACAATATCGTATGCTGGGGACAGGTGAAAAACATGGTCTGCAGTAGGGTAGACAACCCAAATTCAAAGATACAAGCGTCATCTCCAGAATCAAAGATTATTTATGGGTGGCTGGAGATGGAACGAAAAATGCAGGTACTAGATTCATATAATGTATTGTAAAATTTTTATACAGTTTGTTGTGTTTTATGTATAAGGTTTATTTTGATCGATCTGCACAGAGAAATGCTTTCAAATTGGCTATACTTACAGGGTATACAGTGGCTCTCAACCGTGGATGTTGCATTTGCTGTTCAAGCTGTCCTTGCTACCAATCTTGTTGATGAATGTGGCTCGACCCTTAAGAAGGCGCATGAATTTGTCAAAAACTCTCAAATACTTGTATCCTATTAAACTCCTTTATCCTTTTCAAGCTACATATTTGTTTGATGACTTGCAGAAATAGTGTCTGAAGTTTTGCAACACAACTAATCCAAAGTTCTTTTCATTAAAGGACAGAGCTGACAGCAGAAGAGATATTGCCGATTGGTACCGCCACATAGGCAAGACAGGTTGGCCCTTCTCTACTCCTGAACATGGCTAGATCATATCCGACTGCACTGCAGAAGCATTTAAACTAATATTCTTAATGCTTTGTGTAATGATTCAAGCAAAGCTCATCTAGTAATATGCGATTGTAGCACACTTACATGGCTATATCAGTTCAGAAAATATGTTCTAGTAATTTAGCATGGTGAGCTGGCTTTAAAATTGACTTTTCTCATCAGAGAAATTTATGGAGGAAGTAAATCATGTTCACCTTGGTTTTGAATTGCATGAAAAGAATTGAGGAAAAGGACTTATTTAATACAGAGTATAGGGGTAATTCTTTTGCTTGCAGGCGGCATTATTATTATCAGAAATGAAGCCAAGCATCCTTGGACGTGCGATAGCAGTTGATCAACTATATGATGCTGTAACGTGATCTTATCAATTCAGGTACTATAAATTAACATCAGCCAGTTATCCACCTTCTTTACGGAAAATTCTTGAAAGTTGATCCTCTTTCAACTCTTTATGTTAAAGTTGATGAGAAGCCAACACTAATGATGTATTTTGGTCCTTGATCACAAAAAAGTTGGTATTCTTAATTCGTATTATTAGAAATTAATGTGATGATAATGAGAGAACTTGTAAAAGTTATATTTGGATGAGTTTTTACGCAGTATGCTGTAAAAACTTGATACTAATGTGGCAGAACCAAAACGGAGGATTTGAAACATATGAGCAAACAAGATCATATTCATGGTTAGAGTTATGATTTCTAATTCTCTTCCATCTGGTTTGAACCTGGAGAGAATCCGACATGTTTTAAAGTACATGTACCTTTTTTTCATGGGATGATCAATCCATCAGAAACATTTGGAGATATCATTATCGATTATTTGTAAGATCATGACGCAAAATTTTTTAAGTTTTATGAATTTTACATGGAGAAATTACTTATTTGACACTGAAGAAAAATATATTACTCCAGGTGAAAAGGAAAAATGCATGCTTTACCTGGTAAATCTTTTTCTGGCCACACCAATAAGATTTTCTATCATCATTGTAGCATAGAATCATTCTTATTAGATGTCTTCTTGTTGTTTGACTAGCAAATTTCTTCTATTTAGGTATGTGGAGTGCAATTCTGCAGTTTAAGGCGTTCATTAAGTGATATCCAGGCCACCGAATAAAGATATTGAGGCATCTATCTCAGAGGCTATTCAATACATTGAAAGGATACAGCTACCTGATGGTTCTTGGTCAGTTTCCTCCCTCAAGATGGTTATCACTTTTTTTAGTCATAATAATCTTAGCAAAGGCCAAATTTGGACAATAAAATGTCCCACGTTGTCATCTATTGATTTTGAAAGTTTAATTCACCTTCAATCTGTGGGCAAATTATATTATCTAGGGTCTGTCTGGAGTCATTTCCTTATATGGGGAGTCTGTTACACCTATGGAACATGGTTTGGGATAAATGGATTGGTTGCTGGAGGTAGAACATATCAGAGTAGCGAGAGCATCACAAGAGCATGTCATTTCCTACTGTCCAAACAACTCGATTCTGGTGGTTGGGGAGAGAGTTACCTTACAAGAGATCAAATTTGAAACTTTCTCCTTTCTTTATCCAAGGTCTTTACGTTCAGTCCGTGAAGACATCTTGAATTGGAATGCAGATTGTAATGTATTTCAATTTTGAAATTTGACGACATGCCAACTACACCTAATAATTGCCATAAGACTGTCTACGAAGAACTTTGTAATGTAGATGATAAGGTGCTCTCTAACTAATTTTTTACGGTATTTGTGTTTCCATCTGGTAACAGAGATATACAAACTTTGAAGGAAACAGAGAGCACTTAATGAATACTCGTTGGGCTATGTTGGCTCTTATTGAATTTGGACAGGTACATAGACGTGAGCTTGTCCTTGAGATGCATAGACGCTAGTAATTCTCTTCTCATCATCCTGAATGATTGATTAGGCTGTGAGAGATCCTACCCCTTTGCATCGTGCAGCAAAAGATTTGATCAATGCGCAGATGGAAAATGGTGATCTCCCACAACATGAATGTTGAATACTGGAGGTGCAGCAGACGCATGCAGTGCTATAACCTGCCTATATTACTCGCCAAATATATTTGATAAGACTCTTGGGCGCTGACGTTTGAGTGTCACATAATTGACTTGAATCATCTTCACACTTACCAACTGTTAGTAAATAACAAGGATTCATATGTGTCTGTAAGTGCCATAGAACTTATCATGCCATGCTCATGAGTATTGATTGAACCATGTCCTCTGGTCATAATTAATTGTTTTCTTGCCGGAGTTTGTGGGAGTTTTTAACAGGAACTGTATGATAACGCATGCTACTTACAGGAACAACTTTCCTTTTGGGCTCTGGGGAAGTACTACAACTGTGCACTGAGACATCCCGAGAATGTCAACTGAAATCATGACAGCAAGGTAATTGTTGAGATGAATGAAGATACTTCTTAGTCGTGCAAATCACGATGGCATAATCTCATATCTAGTTATAACTTCATAATGTCCACTCATAGTGCAAAGTAATAATAATGTGAAACAAGGATAAGGAAAATTGGGTACAGAATTGCGTTTGATTCTGCATGTGTTGAAGTAGAACTTGATATGATCTGCTAGCTCACTAAAATTCTTAAGAGAAAGAAATTAACACCGGTACTGTGCAAAACCAGTGGAGTACATGTTAGCTATCGGTATATCTAAATGGTGAAAAGTACATGAAGAAACATATAGGCACTATGTGTATCTATACCGGTTACATAATCATATGACTTCCCGTCATGACCTTTTTTTTGGGCCAGCCATGGAGACCTAATTTAAACATGTTACAAACTCATGTCTTAATATAGATCTAACTCCATTCCCTTGTATGAATTCCTGAAACATAGCTTGCTGACTTTAGCCAAAAAATAAATGATACATCAGATTCTGGTTCATTGGCAGAACTATTAACTCTTTGTGCGGTCACTTATATTATAAACAAAAAGCAACCGGAGCACAAATAAAACCACATCCCAATATATTTTTTCTTCTCATGAATGCGTCATACTCTGATAGGTTTATTCTTGCACAGGCAATCTTACATATGCACATTCCAGAATTACAATTTGCTGGTGAAATGGAAGCTGAATGTCTAACAATGTATTATTCTCGAATCTTTTGAATTCCTATCCATTGTGCATAATCCACCCACCTGTTACAAGAGAGAGAAACAAACATGTTGTGCTTCTTAGAGCATTAGAGAAATTTGTGTTATTGAAATGACAGAAGGCGCGAAAAGTCTTACATCAATGAACCCAAGAATGTATTGCCAGTTCGAACAGCAAAGCATGACGCACTGAGTATGATCTTGTGCTGGCGTAGCAAGGGCTCTAGGATTCTCTGTTTTATAGCTCCAGCCAGGACCTGATATCTGTTCACCAAAATAAATAGCAGATTATCTTATGAGATATATACACGGGCGCCGCACACACAGATACAATAATAAAAAGAGAGTGAATGACACAAGTGTTCTCTAAACTAAGACTATCCTTCTAGCTAATTGGTAAAGTTAAGAGTGCATGCAGACCAGATTAGAAAACTATCTGCGTCTACATCAGTCCCTTGCAAACTGTAAATTTCCAAAACAACTATTCAGATATAAGAATAGGCTATGAAAAGCGGGTAACACGCAGCCACAAACCTTAAATTGCTAGAAACTGCCATGTATACTCCGTATGCAACACTGGTGGAGAGGACAGGCACATCCTCTGCCTCAACTGCAAAGGTTTTATCGAAAAGCTTTTTGTATTTATCAACACATTTGTCAAACCTGTACCAATCTGAAGAACAATTTTCAGGATTGTGCCCAAGAAGACAATAACAATGTTACATCCAAAATACTGTTTCTATTTAGCATATACAGGGAAATTAAGAGTAACAAGCTTCAACAGCATTTCTTCCTTGAGTTCAACACCCAGAGGAAGTCCACAAATATTACTAAGCAATTCCTTCGATCTAAAGTCTGAAGGACCCAAACCAAAAGGTTCGACCTTCTAAGAGGTTCTGTTCATGTAAACTTCCGGCCAGGGGCCTTGTTATTGCTATGGCCAGCAACTATAATGAAATATGCAGAAAAATCTCAGGAAAACGCTCTTCTATCCCTTAAGTGAGTGAGGGGCTCGTAACAACCATAAAGGACTCAGAACAAGCATTAACTATACATATAAGAGAACGACATAAACAGAAAAGACTCTGATGCAATGATAGCTGCCAAAATTTTAAGCACTGCTGATTCAAAGTATCATACCAAAGATGCACCAGTCCCGACTACGAAAAAGCTTGGCCCCATTACGCTGTACTACAGAGCAAACCATTATAAGCCCTGATCTGTAGTGAAACCATTTTGTCAAATTGAACTAAGTGCACACACATACCAGAATTGCACCTATTCTCTGCAACAATGAGTAAGAGCTACCAGCCAGAGTAACCTGCGTGTAGATTGTCCAAGTAAATGAATTGTTATACATCATCCATCGTAGTTCAAAGAACTATATCTAATGTGAAAGTTAATGACCTGAAAAGCATTATCAGGACAGCCATAGAAGAACGTAGAAAGTGCTCCTGCATTGACAGCGAGGGGGGGTCGGAGAGAAACGGTGGGAGCAGGAAGCCAGACCAGCATAAAATCTGCTATAATGGCCATCACCTGTCGCTCAATAGAACGAGGATTATTAGGATTGCTAGAATGAGAGATTAAGAGGTGTATCTAGCAATTTGATTAAATGAAGACCAAAATGAGTTAGGTGTGACACCAAATTTTCCATTGTGGACCAGATGCTTTTCCCATTACTTAGCGGCTAAGCTAAATTTTTCATCAAACCAATGCCATCCGACTCACTCAATCTTTGCAACATGACAAGTGTATATTGAAACAAAGCATGGGGTTATCTAGAAACAACAGTTCATATATTATAAGATGATAACCACATAATATTCAAGAGAGACTACCATACCACATCAGCGAAAACAAAATCCAGCTCCTTTGTAAACTTTTCTCTTAGCCACTCCAACTCTGCAGCACTGTCAAAATAGCAAAAAGGTACATGATCACATTGTCGATGTTGCATACTTCCACTTTATCTTTATGATGGTTTCAGACTTCAGTTAACTTTACCCATGAATAGGAAACACAATTAAGAAATCCAAAAATTACTTTCTACCACAAGAAAGAAAGAAAAGAACAGGAAACAGAAAATGAAGAGACTGTAATTTCAATTAATTGTTCAGTGATTTGTGCAGTGCCTTTCAGATTTTTAATGTCTCTTCCATTACATTTCCTAGACTTAAAAGTTTCAAACTTCACTAATCTTTGATGGCTCATTTGATACCCTCAAAGAGTTTTAAGTTGAGAATAGTCTCAGGAGTCACTTTTGGAGGATCGAGTCATAGTCTAGTGTGACCCAACAAAGCATGTGTGTGAGTGCAGTATAAGCAGTATCACAATCAGAGAGAGCAACCTTGGTGAAGATGCCAACACCACACCCATTGCAACCTTGGCCAAGAACCGATCATCAGCAAGCAGCCTCCCCCTAAATCCTCCAAACTGAAGCCACCACCAAAACACCGCTGACTTCTCAAGCTCCAAGTACCTCTCCACCACTGCTGCCAGCACCTTCCCCCGCCTGTATTGCTGTGGCCAAGTCCTTGGGGATGCTGTCCAATGTCCTTGAAACCTGATTGAGCACAATCGCATCAATGTAACATACAATGTGAATTGCATAGATCGAAATCACACAAGTACGTTCAAATTTAATTGCGAGAGGGGGACAAATAAGTCTTAAGATTAAAGGAGTGCAGTTCCTCAAAGAAAATCAAACTGAGCAGAGTGTACATTTTTATTTGGACATGCACCATAAGGTAGTCTAAGGCATGCGCAAGGGTACATGCAAATCAACAAGTATTATGCTAACATTTTGAATTATGACCAAATGTAACTCTTGATTAAGCTAAATGGATCATATTCTAGCATCTAACAGGAGCGTCACTAATCTTAGCATCTCTAGCACTATTGATGTAATATTTCAGCATGAACATGTACACATGGTGTTACTGCCTTGATTGATGGATGCAGTTTGTGGAGGCTACCTCAGCTAAAGCAAGAAGAGCCTCGATTCTGTTGCGGGACCCAGAGCCATCACCACCATCTCCTCCACTGCCGCCTTGTTTTCTGCCTCCGCCACTGCCACCAGGGCCACCCCGCCACCAGAGTAGAAAATAGGTGAGAGGCAGTGGCCACGGGGATGGCAGAGGAATGATGTGCAGGGGAAGTAGAGACCAACGCCCAGAGCTCACACGGCGTGTCACGATCATGATGCTGTGAGAGGGACTGTCATGAGAGTGGGGTCTGTGGTGGTGGTTATGAGCTGTAAACGAGAGAGGGGAGAGTGTGGAGAGAGGCTTAACGAGAAAATGGCAAAAGCCATGTTTCTTGCTGAGTCTGCGTTTTTCTGAGACGGAGACAGAGAATCGCACATACCCAAACCAACACAAAACACCTCCAGAGACAGGGAGAGAGAGAGAGAGAGAGAGAGAGAGAGAGAGAGAGAGAGAGAGAGAGAGAGAGAGAGAGAGAGAGAGAGAGAGAGAGAGAGAGAGAGAGAGAGAGAGAGAGAGCTGTACAGTAATGACTAACTGATGAAGTGATGAGAGGCATGAAAATGAGAGGCAGAGCAAAATTGTGGCCATTTGTTTCTGTGTAGTGGTCCCACGTCCGATGACTTTTCAAGGAAGAAGACGATCCACAGACTTTTTTTTCTCCCTTCTTTGGATGGTGAATTAGTGGCTGCAAATTCTGGTCTTAACACACACCAAACACCCCCTCTCCCCCAAAGAAAAAAAAAAAAAAAAACTCAGAAAGTCTGGGAGCTAAACAACAAATCTGGAAGAAAAGGTTCAGGTTATATTGCAGACGTGGTTTGATGAACTATGTTAATCAGAGCTTGGGATATTGGTGATGAACATAGCAGCTGCTGACCTATGATTACTGATTATGGCAATTATAAGACAAACATTATTAGATTAGTGCAAGGTTTAGAGGAAAAAGAGTTTCCACTTGCCTGATCAGTACATTAAGAAGAGAAAGCATGCGAGAAGCACGGAATATAAGGCTGAAAAAACATAAAAGCAACATATTCTAGAGGTAGTGATTTCTTCTGAAAATAGATAGGTCCCTCAATGATGAACCTTCCGCCAATTTCAATGTAAGGAGCAAGGTCCATCATGCTGATCTCTCATCCTTTCTTCTTCCTATATCACCGTTGCGATAGAGGAAGCAAGTACGGGTCAGTTGAAGACATTCACATGCCACAGGGAGGCAAGTTTTTGAAAACCTCTGGAAGATAGATATTTCAGCTTCGGAAGATCTCCACCAGTCAAGCTTGTCAAAGAGGCAGGAAGCAGCAGAGGCGATCCCTTTCTCAGTGGCTGGAGGCACCAAATCAGGACATGTCCGACCCTGAGTTCTCTAAGGACTTTGAGTTGTGCAAACCCCATCGGAAAGGTGCTTGAATATTGTGACATCCTTACTCCAGAGTAAGGTTACCCTTCGATGGAAAAGTTGACAACCCTGCACATTTAATCATCTATAAATGTCGAAGAGAAGTGAGGTTGTACATGTGATCTGGAAGCACATTGAGTCTATTGCAATCATATATCTAGAACTCCCTAAGACGAGCTAGGAAACCCTCCTTCAACAAAGTATGCTTGGGACCCAACTAATCCCGACCTCTCTGAGACTGTTGAGGTCAAGTATGGCCTCTGGTATGGAACTCAGGTTTTGAGTCATAGATGCAGATAGGCTCGAGGAACCAACATTCCTGGAAATAACAGTCCTGCAGTTGAGGCAACCGACATTCCACAATCTTGGGTTACCATTTTGTTCAGTGAAGGGAGCTGGTCATGTAAGGTTCCGTAAAGTTAGGACATTTGACAATAGAAAGCTAATTAGCTGTGGAAATCGTTGGACGCCATGTTAAGATTGAACTTGAGCGGCGTCAAGTTCAAGCTCATAAAAACCAAGTAGGAGCATAATGCATAACTGTTCACCTTGCACTCTATCGCAACACATCTCAGCAGAGAATTCGTCTCCTCTGCGTCTTCCAGAATTGTCCGAATGGGCACCATGATCTTCCTCCACTTGCCTGGCTTCGGTTCGATCCCAAGCCTGCCTCACCGCCGTAGGAGGCTGAGAAGCTCACAAGAGGCCAATCTATCGAACAACGCCTGGAGGAACATGCCAAGGCAAAGCTCGCCAACCACCATCTGGTTTCGCTCACTGCACAGTGGAAGACGAAAATCAAGGCGAATAAGGCAAGAGGAGCAACACACTCCCAGTGGCGAAACTTGATAGAAGAGAGATCAACAGTGTGAAGATGAGCATAAGACATCAAAGGAGGAGATTCTGTCGAAGTACTTGAGAGCATTGGCAGGTCTACCGCTACTTTGACCTCTAATCCCTACTTCTGAAAGAAGAAGTTCAAGTGCAACTTGGATTGAGAGACTCACATTCAAGTTAAGTCTAGGGCTCTGTGAAACAGAGCAACTTCTCAGCTGTCACGCGGGTGTCGTCAGTTGTTAGCTATGAGTATGAATTTCATGTCATTTCCTTCAATCATGAATTCATTCTTACTGTGTCATGATTCCTTCCGACATTTTTATATTTTGATTAAAAACTAGCAAACCAAATTTCTCTTTTTCTTTATTTTTTCCGTGTAAATTTTGAATCTTGTTAATGAAATTTTAAATTCTATGATACTGATTCTATCACATTCTATGAAATAATCTCGTATGAGGGCGAACCATACGACTAATAATCTTAAGTAAGTAAGTCTTTTGATATCTTATTTTTTTTTGTATAAAATCAGATAAATTCATCTGATAAAATTCACTCGAGATAATAATATTCTTTTCCTAACGAAGTACTTAATGAAAAAGGCCAAGAAAAACAAAAGAGAGAAATGGGAAAAATAAGAAGGGGGAGCCAAGAAAGTGAATTTTAGCGCATAGCAGAGAGAGAAAACAGAATAACTAGGGGTGTCAAAAGAACCCGCTGAAACATGATCCAACCCAATCTGATCCAAACATGAAATTTTTATATTGAATCGGGTTGGACCTTAACTTATTTAGATAACAGTAAAAGCAATGCTTCAGCTTATTTTAAATTTACCTGAACCCGCCCGAAATAAGCCCATCGGAAACAAACAAGAACCATTTGGTCTTCTTGTTCCAAGCCCACCTGAAACCTATCTTCTTCCAGAGCTCCGCTTTCTCTCTCTAACGGATCCCGTCTCCTCCCCAGTTTGACTTGTGCCACCTCCCTCGATCCACCGTCATCGTCATCCCCTCCCAGGCATCGAGCTCGAACCAGGTCAGTCCCCGCAAACCCTAACTCCCTCCCGATTTCGTGAATGAAAGCGGGTCCATCGTGCGTCGCCAACCGCTACGTCAGGTAGCGGATTCTGAATTGTGGGTCTTTCGAAGTTTCGCTTTTCCGATAGCAAATTGTGGGTTTGTCGCTGATGGGTGCGCGTTTGCTGTTCGATGTGAAGCGAATTCCGTGGTGGGTTTCGCGTGCTTGTTTGTATTTGGGGGGGAGAGGGTGGTGAAGTTTTCGTTTTGCGTTGGCTGCATTGTTTTGGAGGACTGGGGGGAGAAGTGGACTGACGGCGTTGGCGCCGCCGGATTTGTCCCCTGCCGACTTGGAAGATCTGCTAAACCGGTGCGTTCTGGAGATCGAGGTAATCCTCGCGTTTCGCTTGCGATTCCGCCATTCATGGCCAATTTTGTCATGCTCGCGTAATGAATTTGGAAATTAAGTTCCCGGGTTAGTGTTCTTTTTCTTTTCTTTTTTTTGTTGCTAAATTTTGGGTTTTGCCCTTTTTTGTTTGCCGGAAAATTGTGCAGAGCGGAGTGAAGCAGATTGTGTCAGAGTATCGGATGTGAATGGCTTGGGGCGTGAAGATTTGGGTAAGTCGGATGACTGCTTAGAGGCTCTTGGTTATCGAATTTCTTTCATACCTCTTGTAGACTCGTTGAAAGGAATTTCACAGAATTTCGGGCTTTTGGGCGTTATTTGATTTTTCTCTACGATAGAGGTTGAGTTCATGGTGTGGCATCTGTTGGTTGCAGGTTTAGCATCCACATGAGAGTTGAAGAGCAGTAGTAGGAAATTGACGAGTAGGGGCTGCAGAATAAGCACTTTTCAATATTCACCAAGCACTTCCTTCAATGAGACTTTTCTGAAAATACGGTAACCCATCTCCTCCATAATCTTAAACAGTTTTATCATGGTTAAAGCTACAATTTGGTCATATTTCCATTCATCTCTCAAAGCCTTAGAAATTTCATCCTCTGAAAGTTGTCCACAGAATGTAATTCCACATTCTTGCAAATTACTAGATATAAAGAGTGTTTCTTAATGAACCTTTATGGGAAAGTTTATGAAAATCTCTTCACCATCTACTTGGTACATTTTTTTTCAAAATGAGATACTCATTTTATGCTTGTACAGCTATTATGTGCCCCGTGGAAGAAAAGTTATGATTCCCTTAGTTTATCTCATACTAAGTCTGTTTTGAATTTCAAGTCCTGTTTTTACTGATCCTGTGCAGTGAGTGGCATTTATCTTGCTGAGAGGCTGAATAAATTTTTGGGAGACAACTGGAAGAGCTTTGCAACCCAGAACTATTTTGATCCGCATGGACTATTTCTGTCAACACTCTGGTCAGGGCATCTAATGGTTATTGCAATCGTGATCTTGGTATGTGTCTGCACATCATTTCCCTCCTACTCAAGTATTAAGATATAATTCTTTGTGGCAGTTGCATCTGGCTGATTAAAATGTTACTTATATATTGCAGGTAAATAGGCTTTTTTCGTTGTGCCATCTGATTGTTAGGTGGAAAAAGGCTGAGCTGAGACATATAGCAAGGCTTTCTCGTAATAAGCAGGACTGACTTTTTTATTCTGTGGTAGTTACTGAGGTAATTTGAGGCATGATGCATCAGTCTATCCTGATCTTTGCTATATAGCTCAAGCAACCCCAATACTTGACGTCGTGGCTTATGATCATAACATATGGGGAGTGAATCTTGTATCACATGCCTTTCTGTCTGAGCTTCTCTTCATGCGGAGTTAGTTATGGTCAAGATTTCTATACTAGGATTTCATTCCGTTTTGGATAGCATAACATCATACTTTGAAAAGTTTTGTGCTCGCATGGTGTTTTCGTTTTCTGTGGTGTAAAGCATCTCACCTAAATAGCTGAGCTGGAACTATTACACTTTGGGAATTATATAACCAGGAAATTCGTTTCTATCTTGAACTTAGTCGTGGTTCTTTGTTTTCACGTGACCTTGTGTATGGTTGACTCAATTAGTGGTGCATTTTGGTGAAATTTCTGAATATATGCACAAGCACTAATGAAGCTATGGGACAGCATGAAGATTTTGAGCAAAACAAGGTGTTGATAAAGTTATTGAGAAAATGAATCGATCGCAAGAAATGATTAGTAAACCTCTAAACATGAATCCGACCCGAACCGATCCGACTCGAACCCAACCCGATTGTGTGGCTATATCATGTTTAGGTCTTGTTTGGTCCGGCCAAGCACATATATTCAATGTTTGGTCGGGTATCATGAAAATTATTGACATCCCTAAGGATAACAGCTCCTCTTATCTCATCTTCTTTCAATCTTCCCCTTGAATCATATCGACGGTCCTCCGCTCTCTGTATCTCGGCCAAGCACTAGACCCAAACAAAAAAAAAAAATCGCGTCTTGCGCAACGCCGTCGCCAAGAGCCCTAGCGCCGCTCGCCATCCTCCTCCCTATCCACAGTCTAGGAGCTCACCCCCTCGCTCCTCTCCTTCAAGAATCACCACTCTTTCTTCCTCTCTCCCTTGATTCTCAACTCCCTCAATTTCTGTTGCTTGGATGATTCGAGAACCAGGCACCACGACTCCGGTTGCGGCAGCTCTCTCGGCCTTGTGGTGGTCACCGTAGCCTCTGTCGTGGGGGCGGAGATGGTTGAGGAAGGGGCGGGCGAATCCAAAGAAGGCGCCACTGTTGCCACCGTTGCCCGCCCCCAAGCCTAAGAAAGGGAAAGCGGCTTTGCCACTCAAGAGGGACAGAGTATGTAGTTTGTGTATTAGTAGGGTTCTTGTGTTGGCACTAGTATTTTTTGTTCCCTTATTGTCTTAGTTCGACTGTTCAATCCGAGTATGAGGAAGAAAGATGATTCTTTTCCAGGACTAGGCTTAATTATCCTACTAGTCATTAGAAAAATGCCCACTAGAATTTAGTTTTCTAAGGATTAGAAGAACGAGCCTCTTAACAGATTTCATGGTTTGTTGGTTTGTTCACTTAACATGTGCTTATGATTCATGATGTATCATCATTTGTCTTACTTCTTTTCCTTTATAATCTCTGATTTTTGTTGTTGGATAGTTGGAAAAATCAAGTAGTGATTCTTATGAGAAGTACGACTTCTAAGTTCGGTTTTCAAGTTTTACTTTCTGAAATTCTTAGAGCTCTTTATGATGATTTACAATAAGATCTACCTATGCCTTGGCACTTGGTATAAGTCTGAATCATGAGAGCTCAAGTCATGTTCATATATTGCTCTTATCAAAGTTTTAGCAAGCATTTTGTCATTTTTCCTTATTCTTGCTTGCCCTGGTTAATTTATATCTTTTAAATGCCAGACGAGATCGAGAGATTCTTGGACATTCAGAAACTTAGAGAAAACAAAAAGGAGTATGACCTGAGTATGGCAATTTCCTTGCTGAAAGAGACAGCAAGTAGCAAGTTTGTCGAAACTGCTGAAGCCCATTTCCGCTGAACATCGACCCTAAGTACAATGATCAACAGCTAAGGGCGACTCTGAGTTCTCTTGCTTGCTTCATACCTTGAACTCATGTTTTTGTGATATAGATATTCCTCATAGTCCAATAATCTCTGTCTCTAGGTGAACTTACCCAAAGGAACTGGACAGACCGTCAAAGTGGCTGTGCTTACTCAAGGTGGTAGCTCAATCCTCAGTATTATTTTGCTTATTAAGTCGACTCGTGCTTTGATGAATGATGGTGAACTCAGAACTGTCATTATATTATCCACTTGTCATCTGAACCGCGCGTATCAAGCATTGGCTTGAAGTAAACACACTTGATGAATTTTCATTGGACAGCAACATAGTTATTGTTGCTTTGACTCATCATGGAGGTGCTGATCATCTGTAGGTGAAAAGTTCGATGAGGCAAAGAATGCAGGAGCAGATTTAGTTGGGGAAAGGACTTGATAGAACAAATCAAGGGAGGATTCATGGATTTTGACAAATTAATTGCTTCCCCAGATATGATGCCCAAGGTGCTTCTCTGCTATTTATATGGCTGATTATTTGTTTATCCGAACTTCTGCTTCCATGTGCTTGAAGTAACTTTGAAATCTTGTCTGACGAAGAACTGTGAAGTAACACGTCTTCTCCCTATGATGTGTTGTCCTGACAAGTCGTAAATCTTTGATGAGCATATAATTTTGCGCTGGTACTGGTGGCTTATCTCATATTATACATGATGATGATGATGGTTCAGACGGAATTCAACTTTTAAGGGGTGTGTATGTGTTTGTGTTGTGTGTGTTTGAAACATTTCTCGGGATTTGGTCGATTCATTTGGAAGCTAAAGTAGAAATTGCCTTTCTCTGATTGTGTTTTAGCGAGTCTTATTTGATATGCCTGCAAAATATTCCTGTGCAATTGGTTAAGAAGGACACTGGAGGTTTATCTAGCAGATCTTTAACTGGTGACTTTTGCTCACGGGCTTCTTGATGAACTTCATTAGGAACTTGCTATCTATGCACATATCCAAGCTATAAGATTTCTGGTTTGTATTTTCATGAAGTATTTATCTGTGTGTCGGTTGCCGGTTTGGGAAAGCTTCTTGGACCACGAGGACCCAAATCCAAAAGCTAGCACAATGACAACTTACATACCTCGGTATAGTCGAACAGGCAAATTTCCACAAAACAAAGCTTTAAGTTTAGCTTTTAAACACCAAACAAAGTCGAATTTCCAGCATTATACAAATCCTTTCTTAAGTCCTTCATAAACATGAGATTTACTCTCATAAGTTGTCTAGATAGCCACCAGACCTTATCTACAATGAAATATGGAGCTTTTAAATTTAAACCTTTGACATATGGCTTGTCATATAATCATTAACCATTTAAAAATTTTACCATGATGAACAATTATCTAGAATCAATTGGCAATTGTAATTTCAAAGGTTACCATTCTTGGCTTCAATCACAGCTCGCTCAAGTCCCTCATCCAATTTTACATCATAGATTTGGACTTGCGAAATCTCATATCCATTGAGATCAACAGGCTGAAAAATTTAGAAAACTCGATTCGGTTTATTTCTCATAATAACATCAAGAAGTCTAGAGTGGACACCCTTTTTCATTTCTTTCATAATAGCTTGGGCAATTGCATCCCTCTGCCCGAAAACTTCGTCCATGTTTTACACCGCAACCATAGCTCGATCACTAGAATAATTGAAACAACAAAATTAGGCATGCAATAGTCGTTGCTTACCCGGAGTGTTAATTGAAGGACTAAAGTATGTTACTTTCGCATGTAAATTGTACAAATTTGTTCCAATACTATATTTATGTTGATGTGATGAAATTTATTTGGCACATACCCTTAAACACATATGCTTGGATTTGACGTCTTGGATTACTCTTGCATGTGAAAGGCCTCGTGTCGTTTTTTTGGATGGACTCGATATTGCACATATGCAATAACATTGACAAAATCATCGTCCCGTGAAAAATATCACGTGAGGTCATTACTTATTCAAGCATTTACATGTTAATTAGTAACAAGTGACAGTGTCATCTCATAGAATTGACACGAGAAAAGGAAATTGATAAATTCATCAACATTCAACTCTAAATTCACAAATTATTTGAAATACATCAATAGATTCGTACTAATACTTCTCGACTAACCCACAGCTAGTTTAATTGTGAAAATGTAGTTCTCATAGCGGTTTGAAAACAAAACATTCAAGGAGCAATGTGCTTTGATTCAAACAGTTTTTGTTTCCCACTAAGATGATCACCGGTGCATTTGTGTACTATATAACAAAATCATCTAGAATGAAATCTAAATGTTGATGGAAGTTTGCATAAAGATAAAAGATTGAACAAACCTTGGTCTTTGTTCTGCATTTCACAAGAAAACTCTGCCATTAGAGTGACAGCTTTCCGGTGAGTGATATCCGCAAATTCATGAAACAAAATGACACCTAAGTTGAAGAGTTCTGTCAAACCTTCCAAACCTCTTTGTAAAACCTACCGTATGTTCCTCAACTTGGACACAACACGTTACCCATCTTATATGTATATAAGTGGATCCTAAAAAAAGCATGAAATTATTAGTTTAACGCCAACCATTTTCTTCAAACTTTCAAGAAAATAAAAGCCATATGGGTATGTCACAGTCATAGATCCTTTTAGTTTCATCCAACCACCAAAAACCTAGTGACATTTTATACATCTAATCTAATCTAACCCAAAATTTGACCAGCAATCAATGCTTACTTAATAAGTAACATTGCCATTTTTTTATTCCCATGTAATCAACGACCGAACCCTTAGAGCGGATCATGTTTGTTTTTTCAGTTATTGATTACATGGGAATAAAAGAAATGGCAATGTTACTTATCGTAGGCATTGATTGCTGGCCGAATTTTGGGTTAGATTAGATTAGATTAGATGTGTAAAATGTCACCGGGTTTTTGGTGATTGGATGAAACCCGAAAGGACTTGTGGCTATGACATACCCATATGGCTTTTATTTTACTGAAAAGTTTGAAGAAAATGATTTTATGTTAAACTAACAATTGCATGCTTTCTGCGCAGGATTCACTTATATACATATAAGGTGGGTAACGGTGTTATTGTGTCCAAGTTGAGGAACATATGGTAGGCTTTTTACGAAAAAGGTGTGGAAGGTTTGACAAAACTCTTCAACTTGGGTGTCATTTTGTTCCATGGATTTGCGGATATCAGCTCGCCGAGAAGTCATCACCCATTGGTGGAGTTTGCTTGTGAAATGCATAACAAAGACCGAGGTTTGTTCAATTTTTGTTGTGCAAACTTCCATCAACATTTAGATTTCATTCTAGATGATTTTGATATATAGTACACAAATGCACCGGTGATCATCTTAGTGGGAAACAAAAACTATTTGAATCAAAGACATTGCTTCTTGAATGTTTGTTTTCAAACTGTTATGAAAATTACATTTTCACAATTAAACTAACTTTCGTGGGTTGGTCGAGAAGTATTAGTACGAATCTATTGATGTATTTCAAATAATTGGTGAATTTAGAGTTGAATGTTGATGAATTTATCAATTTCCTTTTCTCGCTTCAGTTTGGTGAGATGACAACCCGTCACTTGTTACTAATTAACATATAAATGCTTGAATAAGAATTTACCCTCACGTGATATTTTTCTAACAGGACGATGATTTTGTCAATGTTGTTGCATATGTGCAATACCGAGTCCATCCAGAAAAACGATATGAGGCCTTTTACATGCAGAGTAATCCAAGACGTCAGATCCAGGGATATGTGCTCAAGGGTATGTGCCAAATAAATTTCATCACATCAGTATAAATATAGTATTGGAACAAATTTGTACAATTTACATGCGAAAGTAATATACTTTAGTCCTTCGATTAATACTTGTAAGCAACGAATATTGCATGCCTGATTTTGTTGTTTCAATCATTCTAGTGATCGGAGCTGTGGTTGCGGTGCAAAACATGGACGAAGTTTCTGGGCAGAGGGATGCAATTGCCCAAGCTGTTATGAAAGAAACGGAAAAGGTTGTTCACTCTAGACTTCTTGATGTTATTATGAGAGATAAACTGAACTGGAGTTCTCTAAATTTTGCAGCCTGTTGGTCTCAATGGATATGAGATTCTGCAAGTCCAAATATGGAATGTAAAATTGGATGAGTGACTTGAGCGAGCTGTGATTGAAGCCAAGAATGATAACCTTGAAATTACAATTGCTAATTGATTCTAGATAATTGTTCATCATAGTTGTCATGACCCTTCTTTTTCCGTCATGGGAAAAAGGAACGGGTTTAGGTGGTATTGCTAAAAAGGTGGACCGATGGCCCATCGATCTAGACGCCAACTCTCTCCAAGTTCATACCCGTTACAACGTTGGATTTTGTTTTGAATTCTCGATAACTTAAGTACTTCTAGGAGTCACCACTAGCCTATTAGGGTCGACTAGAAACCAATCAAGACGCGGAGTGTTGCCTTGATTCCTACGCAACCAGAGGTTCTAGGGCCGGGGACTTATTTACACTAACATTTCTATTAGCGCCCTTTTGGTACCTAACTTGAGAGTGCATTATCTAAGTGGTCATGCGATCTTGATCACCAATTATAACCCTATGATATCAAAGCCGCTAAGTGTCATTACAAATGTTTTTGTGGGATTATTTTCTTCAATGTCTAGATTAATACTAACCTAATTTAGGAAAGAAATTAACACTCAAATTTTTGAAGAAAGCGAGCGATAAGTAAACATCCAAAAAATTGAAATGACTTGAAATAAACGCGAACCCTGATACGAGTCGGGCAAATACTATTACATGGCCTCGTTATCATGCCTCGGGACAGGACCCCCATGAGCAAAATGAGAATTCAAATATGCATGAAAAGTTACTCTAGCTACACAAAACTATTCTAAGTAATTTTAGTGTCACGCAAAATGGATTTTTTTTTGTTGTAAAAATGGTAATAAAATACCAAAATAGCATTAAATTTGATGCCAAATGACTTTATAAAATTAGGAAAATCTCATAAATGTCATTTTTTGCATAATTTGATACTATCCAACATTTTTCATTTTTTTGAAATTTTTTGATTTTTTGATTTTTTGTTTTATTTTTTCATTTTTTTATTAAAAAATAATTCCCTAAATTGGCCTATGCTCGGTTTACATGAACATGAAACAACTCAAAATGTGAATATTACGAGAACCGGGCTCAAATCAACCGTGTTAAGATCGAAGCTTGGTTTGGGGCATTTCGTTGAGCATTTGGTGTGTATTAAACTGCCCCAAATGGCTTTCTCGAGCCATATTCGTGGCCTTCAATCTCACTCCGTGTGTAATATCAAGTGGAACCAAAGTATCAAGGTTATATTATCACATGCAAAAAATAAGATCAGCTAGAAATCACAACCTAAAACGCACAAGAACCAAGTTGGAATCGGCCTCCAATATGTGGGTTTGGGCCGCTTTTGCAAATCTAGGTTTAAACCTAGGTCAAGCAAACCTGTTGCATGCCTAGGTTTAAGCCTCGACACTCATCACGTGCAAGATCTATGGAAACATCACTTCATCCAAAAGAATATATATAACATCTACTTTTAAATGAAACAAACATTATGGAGAATGATCAAGTGAACATGTCGAAACAACCCCTCCAAGAAGCATACACGCATGGTTCACAAAGTGACTAGCCATGAATCAACGTGGGTTAGCTTGGCTTTTTACTCAAGTTGCAAGCCATCTCATGGTTCACACGGGGCTTCAAAGACCAAACCAAGTGGATCTCAGCATAACTTGTACACCCATATAACGTTCAACAAGCTCATCAAAGTAGAAAACGCATGCAAAGGGGAGTAGCAAGTCAAACATATAGGGCTCATGAAGGTGCTCCAACACCTAGAAAAATTCCAGCCTCAGAAATCAGTTCTCTGGGCTGGTTTTCTCTTGATTTTTCATGACTACAACATGTTCAAAATTGAACAAAAATACATGTAGGATACTCACCTTGCTTCCTAGTTTCTCTTTGAAGTATCCCTTGGCTGGGAGAACCAAAAACTTGTCTTCGAAGGGCGGGGAACTAGGCTTTTTCAAACTGAAAATGAGATCTGCAAAGAAAGAACTGACAACGAAGGTTTTTGTTGGTCTCCAAAACCAGAATCAACGACCTCTTTTTCTGACTAATTTGACACCAACCCAAACTAGATGTATTCTAGTTTAATTTCCAAGTCACGGGTATCCTCATATATTCCTCATGTCTCTCAAAAACTCCCACTTTCCCTCACCAGTAATCGTCTGACTTCAACACTTTAGAAAATTTCTGGGTCTCTCTTGACCCGAGAATGGGCTGCTTTCCGAGGGGATTTTGGGTGGCTTCCTGACATCCATTTGGGACATGCGACCTATGGTTGAAAGCTCTTTGAATGTAGTTCCACTCTCTAGTTGAAGGTTTTGGCTAACTTTGGCTCGAAGTTCACGAAAATCTCACTTTTCTCTCAAAAGCCAGTCTAAAACTTTTCTGGGTTCATTTTCTATTTGAGCTGCGTCTAAGGATGAGTTTTTGGAACGACCGTGAGCTCCCCTCTTCTCGTCTCATCCCTTTCTTTTTATCCCCAAAAGAACGTGCTTAAGAGATCCTATCCACCAAATCCAGCTAGATTTTTAGCTCGTGATTACCCACTTACCAAGCCTGCAAAACTAAGTCTCTTCACCAACTCGACTCCAAAATTATCATACTTTGCAGCTGTTGAGTGAGCAGGTTTGACTGAGATTATCACGTGCTTTCAGCAGCTTATCCCTATCAAATTTTTGTCCATTTGCACTCCTAATGATGGTCTCACACCTCGGCCAGAGTTCACACTGATCGGTTGGCTGAGTAGGATATGGTGGGGCCACAAAGTTGGCTACTCAGCAGCCTCGAATTGAGACCAAATCGTGGACCGGTTTTTGGAAGCTGATTTAAGTGCTTTAATCCATTAATTTGGTCGGAATTTTTATTAGTTTGAAATTTGAAGTTTAATAGTTTAAGATGATAATCAGAATCTGCAATTTTCCAAGCCCAATTTTGCAGGAAAGTCCCTCAAAATTAGCCATTTTCTTGCCCAAGAATGTCCGATTTTGAGCCAATTTAGTCCTTTTGGCTTGATCTGATCAATTTTACCTTGCCCGTTTTCAATTTCAAGCTTGATTTGGGGTAAAATGATGATTTAAGGGCTTGGGGGCAAATTTTACAAATTTTGCGATTTGGTCCCCAACTTTTGAAAATTGCATTTTGGCCCCAACTTGCTGGTTCATTTGCAATTTGATCCCTCGGTCTCGGCTAGCTACACTCGAATCCTTGGCCCTTGCTCTTCTGTTTTTTTTTAAAGAATAATTCCAAAATATTTTTTGGAAAAACAAGTTCCAATTTTTCGAAAATGATTTTTGGGCAACAAATTTAGGTGTCAACAATGGTAAAATTTTTAAATGGTTAATGATTACATGACAGACCATATGTCAAAGGTTTAACTTTAAAAACTGCATATTTCATTGTAAATAAGATCTGTGGCCATCTAGACAACTTATGAGAGTAAATCTCATGTTTATGAAGGACGAAAAAAGGATTTGCGTAATGCTAAAAATTCGACTTTGTTTGGTACTTAAAAGCTAAACTCAAAGCTTTGTTTTTGTGGGTTGTAGCGAAGAGGAAGGCTGAAGGGAGGTTGAGTACAAGAAACTCTCTGTTGCTCGCCACATCAAGCCATTGCGGATGTTGCATGGGACATCTCGGGCAAAATATCGGGGTGACCGACAAGGACTACTTGACCGCCCCTCATGTCCCAAAGATATTGACTCCATGTCAAATAGAGGCGGAAAGTCAAAATCCTCTATGCTGATCATTCCGCAAGGTTCTGGAGCCATGCGAGAGGTGACCGCCAAGATACACGATGGTCTTCTTGAAGTGTCCACGTCCAGTGCTAAGTAGTAGTGATAATTTGACATTACATTTATGGCTCTAGTTTGTAGTTGTATTTTCTATGCCACGACTGTACTCCCACACCACACCGTTTTAACCTCCTCCATATGGAGTGCTTTTACTTTCTTAAAGTGCTTTTACTTTCTAGTCACTATGTGGTATGATAACAATCAAACAGTTCGAGCAAGCTTCATGATTATGGTACATCTTGTACCTGCTCCTGTCTATATATCTGTATGTGTGTTTACATATGCTTGCATGCTTGTGTTTATACACACTTCCGGATTTGTGTGCCTTTGTTACTTGATAAGAGAGTCTCCTATCTTTGATCGGCCAGACAAGTTCGGAGTGGTCTCCTGGAAGACCATTACCCGTCCCAAGCATCAAGCTTCTTTTCTTATTTAACCAAAAGTTTGAGAGAGAATGAGAAATTTGAGTTAGAGGAGTGGAGAAAAGAGCGGATATCATACTCAAACTATCGGCTATCATAAACACAAATTTACACAATGGAGGCAAAAGGAGATGCCCTTGAAATTGCCAAAACATTGTACGGGAACTATTTTGGTTAGCAATCCAATGGTCTAGCCTATCCTCTCTTCCTAGATTGCTCATCTAGTTAACCATTCTCTGTAACTTTTTAAGGTCGTCCCCAGAGAAGCTTCTCTTCCTAGAAAGGCATGACACGAAATATGTGTCTTTATCAGTTGACTTGATTAAAGATGTTCTAAATCTAATAAAATGCTTTTGTTCCTTTAGCAACAAAATGTGTGATTCGTGGATTGTTATGCTCATACGATGTCACGGTCTATACTCTGTGCTTACATTGTTTTGTCGTAACAAGTACAATTCGACAGTTTTGTTCTAAAAGGCAATGATGTTGCATACATCATTCATATGTTGCATACATCATTCATTTCTGCAACTTGAAAACCTCACAATCGCAACACTACATTTCAGCTAGATGTCCAAAGCCAGCCCCTGTCACTTTGTGCTATTTGTGGGACACCTAGTATGTCCAGTACCAGGTACTCTGCTTCGGTCTTTCGAGTCGAAAGAGATTTTGGACATTAGGGGTGGGTAGTTTTTCTGCAAACACGGTAAAAGCATCTAATCAAGAAGTCAAAACCATATTTTTATGCTGAGCATGTTGAAACCGCTTTGTAAGCTGGCTGATGGTATTACCAACGGTTGTGAGTTGGCTTCCAAAACTACTAAGAATCGATTGATGCCACATAATTAAGAGGTTGTTAAATAGTTTTGTTAGGGCATCAACCTTGCTCATTGTTGAACATCAATAAACTAATGATATGATGGTCAACGTTGATATAATTAACCATTTACTTCATCTTCTAACTTGACATTTTTTCATCCAATGACCCCCCTATTCTCATGTATACCCCCCCTCAAACCAATTCCATTGAATATGTATAATTCGCTGTCTTTATTGTTTGCATCTTTTGGCTAATAATTCTATGCTATCAGGGGGCTTCCATCACTGTCAATACCTCCCTGGCCTTCTCCGTCATTGATTGTATCCTCATGATTGTCGATCAAGGAGAGACAGTGCTAGTCTCAGCAGGCCCATCCAGTCATAAGATGGGTCATGGAATGCTTAGCTTGCCTCAGAGATGCGAATGTTTTGAGATATCAGATTTATGTTGTATGCTTCTAGAGACTGATGAATCTGTCTTTGTTAAAGTCGATGCTAACAAGGCCTCTAACAAAAACGACTGATTCTAGCTATTCCTTTCCTTCTCCTTCCTCATCTCCTCCAACAAAGCTTTACCTGTGTCTATGCCTGTTTCATCATCAGAGAGAACATGTCACGAGCCACATCTTAATTGTCTCTGTAAAGATATTCACTCAATTCCAGAATGAAATTCATATACTACCTGCAAGGTATCCACCTTGTACATAACCATTGAATCTCTCACTTGTGTGTTCACCAGTGAAAAAGAAGCGTCCTACCGGTGCCTGAGAACATACAGAAAATCTGCTTCAATTACAGGTACAGCTCAAGCTATTTCAAGAAGAAGCGCTAGCACCAACAAATTTCTAGTTGCCTTGGAACAACAAAAAGAAATAAACCTCATTCTAGTTGCTTCTCCTAGGACATAGTAAATGTAAAAGAATCTAAAGCTGCTAGATATTTCACATAGAAATTAACCTCTAAGGGATTGATTCAGAAAGACATACATCTTTTGTCAAGCCATAAATGACAACTTGTCTAAGCTTGGATATCCAGAAGTGAGAATTATACTGATCAAAATATAAACATGAAAACAGGAACATGCGGGATTCGTAATATTTGAAGGTAAGATGAGCACCTACCTTAATGTTTTGAACGACCCGATGATTAAAAATGGCGGGTAGTTAGTTGCTGCAGCTGCCACGCTGGAACCTGTTATTCTGCCAGCGGGGCTCGAGTATATCAGTGGCATTAGGTATATTGGGCCCAAACATGTCCCTAAGCACCTCTATAGCCTCTTTCAGTGTCTCTTCGTCAGATTGATTCTCCACACTTTTGATTCTCGATTTGTCAATGTCACAACCAGAATATTGGAACTAGGGTATACATGCTCCATGTGCTGATGACATGCCTAGAGATAAACATCACGATCATCTTTATCAGATGAGTTCCCCGACGCATTATACAGTCGATTAAAATATTGCTCGAGATTCCACATCAAAGCAAATTAGAGTATCGAAACGTAATAAGGACGGTGAGATTCCTAAATGTTCCATCAGAGGCCAAGTGTGGCAGATAACATTTTATAGTGTTTTCCCAATTGAAGTAATGGAGATATTACAATCTTATAGGTTTGAAAACTGATGGCCGTACTTAATATCCATACCTCATAATTAAACAAATTGGCTGCAATTGTAACTTAATCCCAGAGTGCAGCTAATACCGCCAGCTTTCAGAAAATGACAAAAACATCATGCACATCCCCTCCAGCCAACGACTTTATGCAACTCAAACTATAATAAGCTCTTGACTATTTAATGATTGTAGATGGCAGCTATATTATATAGAGGAATCAGCATCACAGTAAGGTGTAGTGATGAATAGATATAATGCCACGCATATGACGGAATCCTCTACACCCTTGAAGAGAAATACATATAAACCACTTCTAACATTTGCAAACAAAAAGGCTGGGTATGAAATCATGGGTCTTAATACAGAAAACTAACTACATGAATAGCAGAAGAGCTAATGCACACGTATTCAGTATCATCAAAATGAAGTAGTTCCAGCTTTCCGAGACAGTGAACTTTCCATCGATGAACGAGCCCTAATAAATAAAAGACACCATATTTTTCCAGCCAACCGTGAATTAGAGAATAACGTGGTATCAAATATTACTCTAGACAACTTACCAAAAAAAAATATTACTCTAGACAATAATACCACTCTTTCTTATGCAAAAAGCGCAGCTTATATAAATACAGTGGCTTGTCTGACAAAAAAAATTATTCAGTGGCTCGGGACCCAGCAGAACGATAATTAAAAAATAGCATAATCGACTCCTTTCCATTAAAATAGGGTTTTTCTTTTTTGAAGTTCACCTTATTGATGCTTGAGAAGTAGTCCGGTATACTGCTTATTAACAACACCAAACATGTCAACTTCATAATATTGGGCACGTTTTTTTTCACACTTTCTAAGATCCCCGGAGGATGACATCAGGAAGCACTCAATTCCCCACGAGAGAAAACTCTTAGGGCCAAGAAAACCGGAAGAAGAAAGAAAAACTATTAGCTGGCTACAAAAGTTCTGTTAACAAACCTGCCAGAATGTGTAATAACCTCTCCGTTCGTGTGCATATATGAAGAACTCTTTCTCAGGTCCACAAGGCCAGAACTTATACGAAAACTTCAGGAATATTTTCGTGTAAACCATCACGTCAAGCTTCTCTATCGCCTCCATCTTCCATCTCTGTTGAGCATTATTTTCCAAATTAGTGCTACTTCATTGGACCAAGTAAAATGGACAATAGATCAAACATCACTCAGCTTCCTTTGAGGACCACCAACAAAGAGAACCCGTAATCATAATTGTTGCTTAATCCTCTAGACATCGTTGAAGATATAAATTTTCAAATGGATACACGCAGTAGTAACTTTTATATTTAATCCTAAAGAACAGCACGTGTTGGCACAAGATAACATCCAAGGATTCGTAGGTCCTGAATTCTATCACGATAAAACGATTCTATTGGAATCAATAACAGTGGTGCAGTTGGTTCTGGCTACTATCTGAACCGAAAACATGAAGCCCTCATAGGCATAAATCAAGGAAAGTTCCAAGATGAGACATTTATATTGCTAGTCTTCTAACCTCTGAAGAAACAGAGAAATCCACGGTATGTGTTAAAGTACCCAATATTCCAATTGGCATATAGTGCGACCAGCTGTCACCACATGCAATTGGATTCCGGGAATATTGAAATCTCCATAATCAAGGTGTGCCAAAGCGAAAAGTCCACAATGTTAACACCTAAATTTTGCTCAATCATTTAGGGCTTAATTGCATAGAAAATTAGGGATTATTTTTTAATCCCTAAGCAAAAATATTTTCATTAAACTAATTAGCATATAGACTTTAGGCACATTTACATTAATAAGGCATATTAGAACATGCTTTCCTTGTTTAAATTCAAAAATTTTTAAAAATATATATTAATTAAAAAAAAATCGATCGGGCCGATTTGATCCAGCTTGGTAGGGCCATCTCGTTTTTCAATTATTTTAGTTGTGTGGGCTCAACTTCTTTATTATTATTATTATTATTATTTTTTTTTTTTCTTTCTTTTTAGGTTTGTTCTTTACTTTCTCTTTTTGCCCCGTCGGCCCACTTTTGGCCTATTTCTTTGCCCGTCAGCTCCGGCCCACTTTGGCCTTTTCTCTAGCCACTCGGCCCAGCCCCTCAGCCCTTTCTTCTTCCCCTCATGCTCAGCCAGAGCAAACAACTAGAAGCGACAAGAGGCAGAGCAGACAACCAGGAGCAAAAAAGCAAAAAGAAAGGTAGTGCATTGGGAAGGTTTAACAGCGATTCCAAAAGAAAGAAAGTGACGGCTCGTCGCTGCATCCTACGCTGGACAAAACCCCAAGAAGGATTGCAACCATTTTAGCCAAAAACGGGCTTGATTCAATCCCAAGAAGAGGACTGGCTGCTGGCACATACAAAAACAGAGAAAGCACAGTGATCAAGGGCGCCTCTGAGCTCGAAATGGAAGGGGAAGGTGGCTGGCTTGGTTGACCAGCGAAGGCTTCTGGTGGTTGACACAAAAAAAGACCTACGTCAATTTAAAAGAAAAAGGAAGAACAAACATCATCAGGGTTTTTAGAGAGGAGAAAGGGGAGGAGAGTTGAAAAAAAGGGAACAAAGGTGAGACCGAGAGAGATCTTCGGGGGAGAGCGCAAAAATCGAGAGTTATCAGGGAGAAAGGGGATCCGAGAGAGTTGGAGGGTGAACCCAAGGAGAACAGGGCTTGGCACGTTTGCCGGTTGTCTGCCCGACTTGCCGCCGATCCCGCCAAACCTCCCCAACCGTTGCGCCTCACCCCGGCCAGCTGCCCACAGGTAGGATTTTGATTTCCCTTGTTTTGGCTTTCTCCTTCCGTGCCTCTCGGGTGCCGAGCACGCCGAGCCTATTCGGTAGTTGCTCGGCCCGTTCATAGAGGCTTACACTCGTTTCATGCTCGAATAAGTCGATATAGGCGTTATGCGTCAAAAATAGGCCGTGATCTTTCTCAAAATCGGACCCGTAACTCCAATCTTTGACCACGCAAATGAGACAATACAGGGTTAGAACATCAAACCAGGTTGTGTTGATTCGTGGATGCTTCCTTGTAAACTGAAGCGAGTTTATGGTGCAGTAAGCTTATTTAAACCTATGCATATCATGCTTGAGTCAAAAACAGTGTTGAAACTCGGTCCCAAACTTGTTTTTGAACTCGCTCACTACTTGTTTGATAAAATGCCCAAGCGAATGCCGAATCTGTTTTCGTGAAACGGATGCTCTGGAGCTTCGATTTATGCACAAGCTCTTCCAATGATGTCACTAACTTTATGATCTCTATCTTTCATGTGATTTCATGGCATATTAACCTTGGTTCGAGTCGGCCGCGTACACACCTCTCTTGCTCCGGAAAGCTCTTCGTCACTGGTGATGCTCGCGGTTTGAGGCCGCAACTGTTAGCTCTCTATCTTCGGTTTACGCGTGTTCACGCTCGTTTATTCAGATTTAAGGTCTGTTGTTTGGGGAGCGGAAAGCCTGATGGTCGGGGAGCTAAAATGCGTCGCCGATGTTAGCAATTTAGTGGCCGATGGCGTTGGTTTAGGGACTTTGCTTCGATGATGGGGGTTGCGATTTCGATTCGCGCAAATTCGTCGTCAACGCCAGTCGAAGAGACCGGTTTGGGTCGCCGGCGCTTCACCAAGAAAAGCACGTTCTTGGTGAGCTCTCGGTAAAAAACCAGGAGGAATAGAGGGACGTGCATGGAAAAACACGTAGGGGAGGAGAAAGCAATAAATAATAGAAAAGAAGAAGAGGAAAAAAAAAGGGGAAAGAAAGAAGAAAATCAAAAGAAAGGGATAAAAAAAAAAAAAAGGGAGTGGGGAATGGGTGTCCCGGGTCATGTGTCAGGCGGATCGGGTTAGGGATCCAGTCCGAATTATTATATTATTAAAAAAATATTAAAATATTAAAAAAATTTCAAAAATTATTAAAATAATAAAAATATTGAAAATTCAAAAAAATTCGAAAATATTTAAAAACCTAAAAATATAAAGAATATAAAAATATTAAAAAATTCAGAAAATTCGAAAATATTAAAAAAAAAATTCACAAAAATTCCAAAAAATTCCAAAAAAAAAAAAAATTAGGAAATGTTTAGAAATCAGTTTTGGGCTTAATTTCACTAAATTTTTGGTTAAAAAACTCAAAAATGAGAAAAACCCTCTAAACAAATCCTCGAAAAATCGGATAAGTCATTAGGGCTTTACCTCGGGGCTTTTGATTACTTTTTCTTTTTTAGAGGCGATGCTAGATCGCTAGTTGTTTTCTTTGTGATTATTTGGTTGCGCATCTTTTAATTTATTGATTGTTATTTTCTATATTTTAGAACGGTTAGGTGGAAAATTATTTTTTTTTCGATATAATTGTCCATCCAGACATTAGTTTGCGAATATTCAAGTTTAGGTCTTGAAATGGTACTAGTAGACCACTAGTGTAATCAAGTCTCCAAATTTTGAAATCTCTAGTTTCGCACGTGTCGAGGCGACGCCTCCCGGGTCTCGATTAGAATTTCTAGCCGACCCTTAATCATGGCTAATAGTGACTCCATTCAAATCGTAAATTAGAAAATTTTCATCGCCGAGGTATGAGGCTTTCAAATACCTTAGTCTTTGGATTAATGAACCATTTGGTTTGTCTTTTCGAACAAATCAATTGTTGTTCACATCCTTGATAAATACCTCTTGGCCTAAATCCAATCGATTCGGGAAGGTCGCAACACACAGCCACCAAAGCTAAGCATCCATTTAGAAAGCATGGTTGTTAGTAACTATCTGTGGTCATGCAACCGTGGCATTTGCCTTGTTCAAAGGAAAGGCCACCTCGAAAATCTGCGTCTTACTACCGGGGACAGCGACTGCGAGTGAGGTCAATTTAATATGTAAGATAGCTTGCGAGGCTTTCAATACTGATGATTAACTTGATGATTGAAATAAATATGTGGGCCACAGCTTGAATATCAAGAACGCAACCCAGAAAACTCACTCTTGTAGGGGCACTCATCATGGGGAGTCTTCTATGACTATCAACTACTTTCGTAGAGCAATTGGACAAATTACATGGTCGAGACCCGGTAAATGCAAGGGAAAAAATGGACGACATTATAACCGAGAGATCTTTTTCAGTGTATTTACAAGTTCATTCAATCAATCAAAAGCAGCACTTTGCGCTAAAGTGTTTCACAGTAGTTATTAGATGGAACTTTCACGTATTAATTGTAAGGCGCAATAATTCCGATTGTACTAGTTTTTCAATATTATTCATGTGATTTCAGTGCACTCTATGGACTTTTCAAAAATTGGGGATAGAAAAGGAAGATAGTGAGAGAAATAAGAATGAAGGGAGATGTGTTGCGGGCATTGATGGGTATAACGAGATGAGGTCACTTTGGAGAGCCCCAATGCTAACAGACAGAATCGCGTAATTGGCATTGTAGACACAACCATCCTCCGTAGTAACAATAACTCCGGTTCTCAAGTGTTGTATTTCCCGGACAACCTGCCCCAAATCCATGCATAGACGTAACAGGCAAAAGTTAAAAATCAAATTAAAGCCCGGAGAATCAGATGCAATGGCAATGAAGATAGAAAAAGTTTATCAACATATCTGAATGAGAACTGTGCAGTGGTCAAACAAAGAGACTCATTGCCCTAGTGAAGTTCGCTTACTCACAATCTGACATCATAGAAATATTTAAATTGTGTAGAGTCGAAATGGTCGCCGCTAAATTCCACCTACGCGCCAGTCATCTATTTTCTTCATCCTTCTTGCATTTGAATTTGAATGGGCAAGGAAACACCACATTAAATGGAGAAAATGACAACACTTCTTGTGTTCATGTTCTTCTTCTATTTGAGCGGATTTGACCGCTCCACCTATTGACTTCTACATGAGGTCATCAAGTTCACTGTATAAGCTAATAGACATTGGCCAGAAAGAGAGCGGTAACATTCGGAAGCAGAAATTATACGAAGAAACTGGAAAAACTTACTAACCTCAGACACGAAGAAGGCATGGAAGCCATAAGGAACCCCGTGGGGTAATTCAACGACAGCAACAGGATCAGATGACATGTTTTTCGCATCAATTACAGTTACTGCCGACTTCCTGCACATTTATTGAACAAACATCACCCATGTTCTCATCATCCTCCTTGAACTATAGTGTTCACCGTTTTCTTGCAGTGCAGCACCAGTGAGATTTGCCAAAAGAGCGGGAGGTCCAATGATTAACTAAATCAATGGTGAGAAAAGGATGAGCAGAATACCCTGTGTTCTCATCATGTACGAAGAATATCAGACACCCATCATCTTCTTCAGGAGTGATGTCAGGCTCTCGAGGGACAAAAATAGCTTCAGAACCAAATCTACCTGGTCCCAGGTCAAACACACCTTCAACATTTCCACCGACCTCGATCTTCTTTTTTTCCTTCCTCTGGCTCAGAGTGCGCATCAAATTTCACAATTTCAGCAACCTTTGCAATGCTGTCCAGAATGGTTCCTGTGACAGTCCGGATTTTGACCCAATTTGGGGTTTATAAAACGCGTAATTTGTCAGTGTGCTTATAGTAAAATCTCGCCCGAGAACTGATCACTCTCGGTTATTATTTTAAACTAGAGATTTCGCTAGAATCGCACTCGATCAAATTTTTATCGTTATTTAGACCCTGAACTTGGCAGTCAATTTTCGGGAGTTTCAGGACGAAATAAATTGGACGGTGTCGACAGTAATGTGGTCAGTATCGAGATTGTCAGGAATGAAGGAAAAATGGGAGTTTTTGAGTAAGTTAAATTTGGACTAGTAGACCTCCCTCGTTAAAATTTGGTTTCGTTAATTTGGTCTTTGTCCTTTTTTGTGCGAGGGTTATTTTAGAATCGAGGGGCAATTTTCAGTTTTGAATTTGGACCCTCGGTTTGCATTTAATATAAGAATGAAGTTTAATTTTTTTCGGAAATCTCTCTCTTTTCTCTCTCTTTCTCTCTCTCTCTCTCTCCTTCCCCCTTTTCCGCTGGCTTGCCCCCCCTGCGTGATTGACCTGACACACCCACCTACTCCTCTCTCTCATCCTTATCTCCTTTTTCTTTTTTTTTTTCTTCTTCTTTTCTTTTCCTTTCCTTTTCTCTTCCTTCTTCCTCTCTTCTTCTTCTCCTTCGTGGGTCTTTCTGGCCGCAGCTTCTGGTTCTAGTTCTGCTTTTTTTTCTTTCCTCTGATCGACCGAGCCTGTCACCGCCGATCGCTCTGTCCGCGGCTTGCCCACGCCGGCCTAGCCACCGCCGCCTCGCGCCGTCGCGCCACCCCAGCTCCTCCCCGACCGAGCCGTGACCGACTGTCCCCGGCTTGCCAGCGGTAGCGCGAGCAACAGCTCACCAGCTCCCGCTGCGGTCGACAACAGTTTCACGCCCGCCCGTCCGTTTCCTCGCCCGTCCATTTCGCCCGCCCGTGCGCCAAATCGCCGCCGGTCCGGCCCGCCTCCCCCTCCGCTCCCCTCTCTCTCCCTCTCTCCCTCTCTCTCTGTCTCTCTCTCTTTCTCACCGGCCGTTCTCTCTCCTCCCGGCCGCCGACGCCGCCGCCATCGCGGGCCCGCCCGAGTGCTATCCGACCGAACCAACCGTTCAGCCACCGCTGCCCAGAAGCCTTGAACAGGCCGCCTAGCCGTCATCACATTCATTTTTCTGGTAATGTTTCACGGCCGTACTATTCCGCGGAACACCGTTTCCGCGGCCCGCATCGTGTTCACAAAACGCGTTCCGCGACCCGTCTGCATTCACGGAACAACATTCACGGCCCGTCTTTGTTCATGGCCCGTTCTTGTTCATACAACCTTCGCTCACGCGCCCGAGTACATTCATCCGCCCGTTTGAGCCCGCGGCGAGTTTTTCTCCGAGCCAAAACCTAGTAAGTGATATTCTAGTCCCTATTTAGTACAATGGGTACTATTGACATGCTTAGGGATTTATTTTAAATTAAGTTATTGAATTGGAAATTTGATAAGTTAGTGGGACGCGATTAGCGCAGGAATTGTGTGGGAGAATTGAGGAGATAAACTTGAATGACCGCGTAGCTTTGTTGTGGTGTGCTAATTGATTGAATTGTGATGGCGCGGTGGTTGGAAAATTGGAGTT
Organism: Syzygium grande; assembly: GCA_024733475.1. Classification (NCBI taxonomy): domain Eukaryota; kingdom Viridiplantae; phylum Streptophyta; class Magnoliopsida; order Myrtales; family Myrtaceae; genus Syzygium; species Syzygium grande. The sequence continues at coordinate 780,254 of JAMXDD010000009.1, read as the reverse complement.
CGGATGTGATTGACCTGGATACCGAATATGCGGATCGGTGTGTTGGATTGGTGATGTGACTGGGATTGACTTTTGTTGAAATTGGCATGATGTGTTGAATTGTGAATCGTGATGTGGTGAGTTTGTCTTGAGTTTGACTGGTATGATTTGTGAGAATGGTAAAATTGTGCTGTGGTGCATGTGCATGTGAAAAAGCCCGGATCGATCGGAGGGCTGCCAACCTGAGGCGTAGGTTACGCGGGTGTGGCAAATGAGGCATGACTAGACCTGAGGCGTAGGTTACGCGGGTCATTGGAAAGGAAAAGTGTCCTGAGGTGTGGTTACGCGGGACCAAGCCCGGCTTGATCTAAGGGCTGAGCCTGAGGCGCAAAGAGCGCCGGATTGTGAAATGGGGCCTCGAGATGCGCAGTGGGCGCGGGCCGAGTGAAAGGGACCCGGAGGTCGTGGGAAAGTTGTTCGACCACGCACGCGATTCGAAAAGTGACTGAAATTGATTGATTGACCGATTGATTGACCGATCAAATGTTGGAATTGATTGGGTGCTATTGTGGCTGGCGTGTGAATGATTGTGGTATGTTATCGATTTATTTTGTTTTTATAATACATTTGATCGACGTAAAAGTCGCACGTGCTTGATGGTGAGGTAAATACTTTGAGGTGAATTCGTATATTGGGAATTAGATTGCATGTACTTTGTCCGGCACGCATTGGCCTATATAGGGCTTAGGGTATTGCTTATCGAGACTGCTCACGGTTATTATATAACCACTTTCGATCCGCGACCGTGAGTGATCCGGGATGCTTGCCAGAGTACCACAGGGGCCATCAAGGATAGACCAACTTACCCTGTCTTTTGAATACCCTTGTGTAGAGGAGATAAGCTTGTCAACCACCGCCCCTTTTTGAAAAGCGTGGTTTGAACTTAGTAGCCCAGGTTATTATTTTGTAGTAGTGACTATTTTATTATGTTATGTAATTATTGTTTTGTTTTATCCCTTGGTCATATTTTTAATGTCTGGGTTGTATTATATGCTTCCGCTTGCGTAATTCATTCGGGTCGGCGACGCGTCCTGGGACGTCGCGTTAAATAATCGACCGTGGACGGGATGTCGCGAGCTCGGTGGGGTCCGGGCGTGACAGTTCCGTACACATACCTTTGTTTCCTAGGCACTCAAAAGATGGCTGAAGTAAGAAATAAAAAATGAAAAAACACTGACTGACAAAATAATGATAAGATTTTCCACAATGATTAATAGCAGATATAGGATTTCTTGACCTCAGGTTGTGGTAATGGCCCTTCAGCATTTTTTTGCTCTTTGCAAACATTCGTGTAGCTTTGTACATCCAAAATAAAATTTTCCTTATACAACCATTCATGGACCTGAATTAAAGCGATACCTGCCGGTGTAGCACTCATTTATCCTCGGAAAATCAACCACAGGTGCTGACAGCTTCTTTTGTGAAGCCAGGCCAGTTTTCATGTTGAATCTAATTTCATACCTGGTTGACAAAAAGAAAAAAAACAGTCAAAATTGTTTTAAAACATCGGAATTTAAAAAGAGCATTTGGCAGGGCATAATCAGATCACAGTTTTTCTTACAGTTCATCTGTGAAATTCTCAAGCTTTTCCTTAACAGTCCCATTGACCATGTCCAGATCAGGATTCTCAAGGTGGCAAGTAATCAAAACAACTTCATCTTCCTCCTCCCATGCATTGGCTGGGAGTAAACAGCCAATTTAGTCATTAAGGAGAAGGGAAAACCAGAGTTACGGTATTAATAAACTACTGGATTTACTGATAGCAGCAAAACACCATAAAATATACAACGTTGCTCGTGCTAGTGGCAAAATAACAACAGTACAAGGAAAAACTTGGCCAGAATATAAGTTTCAATAGCCTAACTAATAAACTCCTCACCACCATTGCGCTACTACAACATGCAAGTTATTGCCAGAATTTTCAAAGCTCAAAGGAATCATAGAAAAGTAGAAGGTGAAGACAAGATGCCTTTGAATATCTAAATGTCAAATTAACTGACTCAAAAGCCCGTAAGCATACTATCCAAACTTTTCCTCGCAGTACAAAAATCAACCCAAGATCTATGGCTCCTGACAAACAGGAATGGCCTATAAAGTTTAACCCGCTATAAAAAAACAAGGATGGTCGAGAAGATGCACCATTGTGAAAAATGAAGCAGTTTGGAAGCTCAAACCATCTGATTTGAAGCTCGTTCTTTGCATATCGCAGAAGTACCCCAAAGCGAGATTTTTTGGTTGCATCAAATGGAAATATTAGCTTGTTATCTTTAACCATTTCCTGTCAACATAATCGGAGAACATACAGTCATGATCATTTTCTATGGTAAACAATATATGGCATGTATCATACAAACAGTATAGCAATTTGAGGTGGGGCATTAGGAACATCAAATAAAATTTAAGATGAAAAAGATGACATAACTATTGTGATCAGCAATACTCTCCCCTGATATTTGAATAGAATCCAGAGAGTTTAGGTCAATAATTTGCTCTCATTTTAAGAATTTCAAAGTTTCATCCGAGACCCATTATCTACTGTAATTGGCTTTAGTCTGAGAAGTGATTCTCATAAAGCTTTTGTACTTATATGTTACCATACCTTGGACCTGAAATAAAGAGGAAGATCCATGAAAGTTGCATAATTCTCTGTAATGGCAAAGTCATGCATCATGATGAGATCTGAAATGCTAATTGGTACTGGATCATGCATGAATCCATCTTTTGAAATAACCCTGTAGGAGATATATGGCGGTGTATGTGAATAGCCAAAGGTGAAATCTCTCCTGCACCAACAATCATAAGTTACAGCATTTTCCCTGAATAGAACAAACTGATTGGAATGTTAGGAGCTTGGAATTACCTGTGAAAGGATCAACCTTCGGATGGGCAGTAAAAGAATGAGCAAGTCTCTTATCATAATCAAGCATTCCAAGAGTCTGCCAGTTGCCATCTTCCAACACCTTGAGGACATCTGCACAGAATCACAAACTTTAGCTCCCCGCTATAAACTATTAAAGGTCATCGAAAGGAGGAAGAGCACAGAGAACTTGGAGTTTTACAAGGTTTATCGGCCTCTGAAAAGCGCCAAGAGTTTTCCACGTTGATATATGAGTGCAGTATTGCCTGGAATCGAGAATAAAGCAGTTAATTTTCATATATCTTACAGAAAACTGCATGGAAGTCCCGAACTAGGCATAATTGTATGGATATGGTTCCAAGTAAGGCTCTATATGTGTCTCTCGATCAGGAAAGACGATAATGCATTGCATCGTACAGAGATGTTTTTTATTTGATCGCCAAGATAGAATTGGCAATAACCATGGACATATGATGATGGCTCATGGACATTCCTCGAGTGCTTAGGACAGTCTCAACTGTTTTCTTTTGCTAGGTCTCAAAGAGTCAACATTGAATTAAATTACTGTTGTTACTAAGATGATTAGAGAACCCGCAGAAAAAATAATGAGAGAAAAGAAGGAAGAGAGAAAGAAAGAGATTGTAAAATCCAAGAAAGGGGTTCTTGATTTCTGTGTGTAACCGAAACCTTACACCCATCACGATATATTTATATTAAATATGAATTGTTGTTGTAAACTAATGCAGAAAAGCAAAAGATAGAACACGAGATTTACGTGGTTCGATCACCAAGGTGATCTATGTCTATGGGTGAGGCAAGACAAGATTCCACTATAGTCAAAAAAAGTACAACGACTAAGGTAGTGAATGATAACCATTCTGCATTCGGAATGAGTTCTCCGAACCGTAAATAGATTTTTCTATTTCGGTTTTACGGATGAGTTTTGGGAAAAAAAAATCCGCTTTGATAACGACAAAAAATTTCTGTTTCTAGAACAAAAACCCATTTGATAACAAAGACGAAATTTCTATTTCTTGAAACAAAAACCTGTTTGATAAAACAACATAAAATTCTATTTCCAGAATGTAAATCCATTTTTTTTAGAAATGGAATAAAAATAATTAAAAAAAAATCCAAAAACTCATAAAAATCTCAAAAAATTCAGAAAATTCCAAAAAATTGAAAAAATTCCAGAAAAAATATCAAAATGTTGAGAAAATAAAAAAAATTCAGAATTCTGGAAAATATGAAATTTGTTGAATTTTTTCAAAAAAAATCAAGAAATAAAAAATTTCAAATTTCACAGAATTGCTTAAAATATCTATAACCACCCACTTTGAGTAAAATAATTTTTTGAGGTGCCAAAAAAAAAAAAAATAATTTTTTTTTTTTATAAAATGGCTTAGAATACTTGTGGCCACCCACTTTTTGAGTAAATTTTAATTTTTTTGAGATGCCACAAAAAATTTAAAAAAATTAAAAATTTCAAAACTTCACAGATTGGAACGCGGATCGAATCTTTAGTCGCGGAGGAATAGAATAACCAAAATAAAGTCTTTATGGCTTCCATTTTCTTTCCTCTTTTTACTTTTCCCTATCAAACTGTTGCAAGATGAGCATCCCATAATTGTCGATTGTTTATTGCTTTCACCCAGCAGCATTGATGCCAATTTTTTAGGTCAAAGGATGACCATTCTTTGTCGAGGAGGTTTACTGGAGTAAAACATATTGTTTTTGTTTACTGTGCTGAGAAAAGTTTTTATTCTTTGAAGAAATTGATGCTCTTGCTCATTCTGACCTTATTTTGTTCTATATGGCCTTAATTATACTCTGAGAACTGGATCGGTGCTGGTTGAGGGGTTCATAGAAGCAAAATAACTTGATAAATTCTGCGCTCGCTTGCCTCAGTTTTGTTGCATTATCAGAGATTATGGAGTTTAAATCCATGTTCTGGTTTGAGAACGAAGAAGTTACTCGAAAGACTTTTGCTAAGGTTTATATCATTTAAGAAACTCATGGTAGATTTAATGCTTACGAAATTTATTACAACCTGATGCCATTTGGATGAGGAAGACCTTGCGGAATCTATGGAGACTGAGAAAAGAACAAGGAAAGCCAGCATTGGAGTCACCAGGTGTTCAATTAACGCCAAAACCTCTTTTCTTTTGCCATAGTGATATAGAGATCCCACAGCCGGAGCCAACTACACAACCAGAGAAAACATAATCCAAGTAAACCAATAATGCCCACACAACCAAGGTCATGCATAAAATTACAGTGGTAAATTTGACAAGATAGGATGATCGGGTTGCTGTGTTTCGCTTCTGGTATCTGTTTTAAAATCTTATCCATTTCGTATCCGATCCAACCGGTTGACGCTCTTCCGTGCCTCTCCTGTCGGTGCTCTTTCTAGACACTTCGTACACATCAGTGCTCTTGCGGGGCTGTTCAAACTGATCCGTGCTTTGCCTGGAGCTGTATCTTTGGGAAGGAGTCTTCTCGACAGTAGTTATGAACTTCTTCAGATGCCTTATATATTCAGGGTAGAGCTCTAAATCACAGTGATTTCCGCCTTTAATCCATAAGGGTTCGTACTTCTCCTTACACAGTTCCCATAGTTGCTTCCCGTGGGAGCAATCGACAACTTCATCTGCAGTTCCCTGTAAATGGTATAAAATTGTTGTAAGCATTCGTCTGTACAAACATGAAAATAAACGAGGTCTTCAACAACAAAAGAACAGAAAAAAGGACTATGCAAGCCAAGAGCGGGATAACAATATTAATGATATCTCCAATTTCATATAGAGGTCCGATCACTTTCTTTGCTACAATATGCCTACTCCTACTAGCATTGCTTCAACTTACCATTGTCTCAATGCGATGTTTTTATCCTCCTATTACTGGAACAATGACTTTCTGGGAATTTCTTCCTAAAAATAGAAGGGTCTAAAGTACGCTTTCTGCTTCGAGCAAATTATATAAGAGGAAAAACACAATCGAATGCAACTTTCAGTTGATGTTCTATAATTTTCCAATGCAAGAAGACCAGACTAGACCTGCTAATTTGCATGGGCACTTGCTCACAGAGGACTAATTTCAGAAGGCACAACCAATTCTCTTAAATAAATGAAAATTGCACAGAAGTCCTGTCTAGGTCATCTGCAGAAATTTAGATAGACCACAATGCCTGTTCTGACAATGCATCTGTCCTTAAATTTTCTAGTTTGTTCTCACCGCAATATTTAGCTAAATTCCTCAACTATGTTAGATCAGAGACGACACCAAAAATGTCCCCTCATCCCTTCCGCTACTAATGGACAGTAGGTTCTACATAACGCATGCAGAATATTTTATCCTCGAGAAGGAAATTTCATTACTGTGGCCAACGAGCACAATTGCTGGTGGGGACTCTCCATACATTCTCTTTACAATAGCCAGAACATCATTGCATAAAGTCTGGAAAATCGAATGCATCAAACTCAAAAGAAAGATACACACAATAGTTCTACGAAGGGAACTTGGGATTTAACAAGCTAGTAGATGAACTGAAACCAGTCCTCATCCAAAACTCCAAGCTACAAATTATACCTCAATCGAAAGGTCAAGTTCATTTTCTGCGCAGGACTTGCCATGTCCTCGCAGGTCCACTGCAACCACGCGGGCTTTCTCCTTGATTATACTAGCCGACAATGCAAATGAAAGCCTAGACAAACCACGAAAGCCAAAATCAACACGCAGCCCATATTAACAAAACGAACGAGGTACCTAGGCTAAACATTCAATGCTGCGAACAAACGCCGAAAAATCAATAGAAGATGCGAAAAGGTTCTGGGGCGAAGGAGAACAAGACCCGGTTCTATGCACATCGTCTTAAAAATAAACAACTCCATAAACGTGGCTGTGATCCTCAGCAAAAGAAGCAGGAAACGAGACGTGCATATGACTCGATCATGCAGAGAATGATCGCATCAATTAAAGGAAAAAGAAAATCCATTCCTGACTAAATTCAGAAGCAATCTCTAGGGGGAGCTTACCCAGAGTAGCCACCTCCATGAAGGCAAAGCACTACCAGTCCTTCTTCCCGGCCACATAGACATGGAAGCTCTAAAAATCCCAAAGCGCACACAAACAAAACAAGAAGACGAATCGAATCAACAACACGACCGAAGAGCAAAAGAAGGAAGAGCTCGAGTCCGATTGCTCAAGTCCGATTCCTGTGACTCTTCAGAAACCAAATGGTGAAATGCCGGCGGTCGAGCTCGCCGTCGCCCAGATCTGGGCGACGGCGAGCTCGACCGCTGGCCCTGGGCGAGGCCGCTCGGCCTCCCCCAGAGCTCGCGGTCGCCCAGATCCGGGCGACGGCGAGCTCGACCGCCGCCCACGGCGAGGCCGAAGCTGACCCCCCGATCACGGCGACTTCCAAATCCAGAAAAGAGAGAGATGAGAGGAGATTTGCGCACGATCGGAGCTTACGTGGAGCAGGAGCGAGCGGCCCTGGCTTCCTCTCGGTCGGAGCGAGCGAACGAGCGGCCTGGCTTCCTCTCGACGGCAACAGAAGAGAGTAGAGAGACGGGCAGAAGAGAGAGCTCGAAGGAGACGAGAGAGAGATGTGTTGAAGAAAAACGATTTCCTCGGGAATGAGTTCTCACTTTTGGTCCAGAAACGAAAAACCTGGTTTTTTCTGATTCTCATTTCTGGTCCAAAAACGAGTTTTGGGACAAAACTTGTCCCGGAAATAGAAAAATTAAATTGCGTTAACAAACGGGTTTCTGGTCCAAAATTGATTTCGAGCAAAAAATCAATTCTGGACAAAACCAGAATGGTTATCATGCAGTACCTAAAGCTCACGGCTCACAAAACTCTCTATAAACAAAATTCTCTTTATTTTTCAATAAAAAAAACCTAGCCGCAGATAAATAGTACTCCCAAAAATTTTTCTCGGAGGCTTAGCCCCGAACCCCCTGGGACATTGGTTTGGTTGCTCTAACTTGGGCGGTTTGCCATGGAGATTTGTTTACTTGCTACGAGTTGGGCCTATTGGCCCAACCCGTAGCAAGCGAACCAAACCTCAATTTTCTCTCCACCTTCAGTCGCCTAAAAATATATGTCGGGTCATGTCACGCCCCGAATCCTAACGGGCACACGACATCCGCCTCTGGTCGATTCAAGCGACGTCCTAGGAATGTCGGCCGACCTCAAAACGCCATCGAGATTTACTACCACAGCGAATATTAACAAATAAACCCGGACAATTAAAACTGGGAGAATAATCGGGAGAATGTACATATCTTTTTCATTTCCTTTTATATACCATAATATTTACATTTATAAACTGTCCCATACATGTACATGCACACCGCCTTTCTCAAAAACCGACACTCCAAGGATGAAGACCTGGGTTTATAACTACTACTCCAAAATGGTGCTCGCCAAAACCCACTCGAGCTTGATTCCTTGTCCTCCTCGAGTCCGAGTCCCCATGTACCGTCCCCATCCACCGAGGACTCCAAAATGTTCTGGTGGCGGTGGCGGAAGATTCATGGATCCTGTCGGGGTTCTCAAATTGTTTGGTTGAAAACAACCGTGAGACACTTCTCGTTAAGTACACTCCTAAACTCAACCTAGGCTATCACGCACCTCCGACAATTTCGCAAAAACACACAAACATACCCACATGCCACATCATCACATAGCAAGCAATTTAATACAAATCCAAGCATGCACAATTTTCATGTCATACACTATTTCCATCCTCATCCTGTTCTATCCACATTCGTCGCCAAATGACCCGCGTACACATACACGCCTCGGGTACACCGCGATCGCTCATCACCACACTTCCGGCCTGCGTGCTGCTTCACGCCTCGGGCCCGATCGCAACCTGAGCATCACGAGCCCCAGGCCCGATCTCAACTCAGCCCGCGCCGTCGACAGGCCTACATGATTGAAACCCGAGCTTAAGATGCCTCGGTCCAATCCCGGTCTCACCTGAGCTAATCGTGCCTCGGACGAACTCAATCATGCTCTTTTCGAGCCTCACCTGTGCTAAATGCAACAGACCTACGTGATCGCTGCCCCGAGTTTATGATACTCGGCCCGATCCCAACTCACTTTCTCATGCCATTGCCTCAAATTCCGTGCACACACTTGCACCGACACTTCACCACATCACCATTTCTTTTTTTCTCAAGTACACGTCCAACACACGTTTACCACACGCAACCCGACCCAACACACGGGGTTCGTTTCACACATCATTTCACACATAAAACTTGCTCACTCAGCAAATCACATGACCAATGTCAATAATTAATTCAGTTTAGCTCACGTGTGCACTAAACAAGCATATTCAGTCACTTAATTACACAACAGTATACTCAATTTAATTACCACAATTCACTAAAATTTAAATATACATCCAACACGATAATTCTCATTTTTCTCTAATCAAATGGCGTCGGATTAATTCCGATCCTTCACGGAACTTTCTCGCCATAATTTCTAGGTTCCAAAAATTCAACTCGCGCCTCAATCGGACCCTCGTAGCCCCAGGAACAGTAATTTACAGCTGGTGAACAGTGTTTCAAGGCATATGAACAGTGTTTCGAGGCAAATGAACAGTAACTCGCAGCCCCAATTTTCTGAATTTCTAATAAATATTGTCCGAATTAATTCCCGATGCCCGCCATAAAATTTCCACTCCCTATTCATGCCATTCCGCACCTAATTCCATACTGATTTTGTCCAAAATCATCCGCGATACGTGAAATCCTAAATTAGGTTTAGGCGCGACTTACCTCGCGTTCTAGACTTCCACGGCTAGAACGGAAAGGCGACCTTCAATCGGGATCACGGCGACAACGTATAACTCCCGGGTGGCGGCAATCGGCTTAGACGGGCGACGGTATGACTTATGCGGGCCAAGGCCCTCACGACCAAGAGAGAGAGAGAGGAAACCGAGAGAGAGAGACGGGCGGAGGGTGATCGGGCATGAGGGCGGCATGAGGCGGGACGGGCGGTGGCTCGGGGCGGCTTGACTGGCGGCGATTGGCGGTCCGGCAAGGCGATCGGGGAGAGAGAGAGAAAGGGAGAGAGAGAGAGAGAAAGTGAGAGAGAGTGTGTGTATGGGGGGTTTCACGATGGGGAAGGAGAAGAAGAGAGAGGAGAGAGAGAGAGTCAAAGACAAAAATTTATTTTTGACCACTTTTGACAAATTACCAAAATACCCTCCTCTAATCTTTTTGATCCAACGGTCTCGATTTGATCTTATCTTAAAATCAATGGCCCAGATCGAATCTTTTACTTAAAAATATCTAAGGGTAATTATGTCAAATCCAACTTAGGGCCTAAAATGACCAAATTGCCCTTGTCCAACAAAACTAACCCTTTAGTAATTATCAAAGGTAAAATGGTCCAATTCTCCTTTTCTTGCCCAAATCAAATTTTTCCGAAGGAATTGAGCACACCAAAAATTGACACATGTCACGCAACGTCGTCCCTATCGTTCGGGCGTGACTTCCAAATTTTCCGTGTCCAATTTGGGCAAAATTTCCATAATTAAATTCTATTAAACGCAACTCGAGCGTTTCTCTAGCTAACGGGCGGCTTGCTGGGGAATCCATGAAATCGACTCATGACCGATACTAAATCGAGTCATGTGCAAGTCCGTCCGATGCGTGACGACCTCGATTGTCATTAAAATCGCGAAGATCAATCACTTGATCCGAGGGGTACGATCGCTCGGTATAATTTCGGAATCATTCGCTGTCGTTTTGTGGGTCCAACGGAATCACCCGCGATCCACTACTAGGACAATGGCGAACTGACCCCTAACTATCTTTGGATCGGCCAACAAAGGCTCAAAATATCACTTCGGCGCGATTTAATGGTCGAAATCTATTCACGATCAAATTTTCTTTAGTCGTATAATTTAATTCCCCTATTAGCCTTTCCCTAATGGTTAGCATTCCCAGAATGATCGGTTCGGGCGAAATTTGCTACGAGCATATCTCATAAAACTCAATTATTTAATAGATTCCAATTGGCGGAAATTTCGAATGTCACAGGTCGGGTCATGAACCAAATCGAGTACATAAAATTCAAGACATATTTAACAATTGTATATGACTATAATGCCCTTATATATGTAAAAAGGAATAAAACCTAGAAAATAAAAATAATTCTACTCTAACAGTTACATAAGCCGTCATCCAGAAGAATCAACTAACATAAGCATAGAAGCCCACCACATATTGCACCTTTTCACATTTGAATATTTAATGCTTATCATATCATGCTCGAAACTGCTAAAAAACCGTCTTAAGAGGTCCTTCTCAAGTTACTAAAAGATTTTCAGAGCAATGCACATGTCTTAGAGTTTAAAAACCCTACCTGTCCCTGTTCCATACGAAACATCTAGTTTTTTCAGTTTTGCTCTCAACATTTGCATATTGACCATGAGTAAACCAAAAAACCCTTTGAGGTCTCCAATCTGCAAATTGGGAGTTACGTAAACAATGAATAATACTAAGGAAGCGAACGTCTACAGAAAAAATCCTAGCACATCTTTTGCCTAGCGACAAATAAAAATCGATGCCCACGATGGACTCTTCTATACATAGCTTTTGTCACTTCATAAGGAAATTGATGTTTTGTTCGTTTCAAAATCCTCAAGCTAAATTTGAGGCCACTCAGAACAACTGAGGATGATTGTCGACTGACATTAGAATCTTCCATCTGCATTGCAATGGAGATGTGCCGACACATGGTTTTCATTTTGGCCAAAAAGTGTTGATACATTCACGATTCAAAGAGAGTATGCCACATGCTTTGAAGTTTCAACAACCAATCGAACTGAGATATTAACTCTATCGTGCAACATGACAAACTTGTGTCTCTGCTCCTCGTGAACAAACCTTCATAAATTTAGATCCTCCAGAGTACTCCTCTTGCTTGAGTCTCGACGTCCTCACATAGTGAGAGACGTAAGTAGCTTTTGCCATTTTCTATCCGCATGCCATGAACCATGCTGCATGGTAGAAAAAGGGGCGGGCCAAAAAAAAGAAGAACAAGGTAACTGATTCAGTGACCATTCATTCACATATGCTAAAACACTGAATTTGAGCAGACAGGTGCTAAATTTGACGAAACGGGTAATAGGATAGATCCACAATATCTCTAGTCTAACTCTGAACAAGTCCAAACGAATGCACACCCTAGTCTAACTCTGAACGATTGCGAACTCGAACTAAAAGGTGACTGTCATTTCTCTACTTAGCGAAACTCGTTGTGAACTAGAAGTGCATCAGCTAATGCGGAATCGGGCAGGCTCAAGAATACGCACCCATCTCCATCAAACCTGCACGGAAGGAAAAAAAAAAACAGAACCCAGTTAATAGAACCGTGTATCAAGCCCCTTGTTAAACCGAACCAGAGAGTTTCATCAAGAACGAAACCGGGCAAAGAGAGAGGGTACCAGTGGTATCTGGCGACAGGGGCAAACTTGGGATTGGGGCCCACCCGAATGAATTCTCCATTCAAGCAATCCTAAAAGAGCACGATTTACACGCTCCATAAAATCGACGATAAAAGAGCGACGAACACACTTGGCCAAGGAAACACGAGAATGAAGGAGGGGAGCAAATTACAGGGAGATGGTCGAGGACAGGAGGTCGGTGACGGAGGGGTCTCGCGGGGAACGGGAGCAAAGTTGCCGGAGAGATAGTGGTGAGGCCGAGAAGAGTCGTACATCAACTTCACAATCAGCTTCTTAATGTAGTCCACCACCTTGGACGCCACCCCCTTCTTCGGCTTAGGATTCACCTCCACTATCCCACCTCCTCCTCCTCCTCCTCCTCCTCCTCCTCCGCCGCCCTTTCTTCTCATTGTACTTCATCTTCTCCTCTCTCTCTCTCTCTCTCTCGAGAAAATATTGGGTACCACTAGGGATTCCACCGTGGAGAAATAGCAAGTCTGAAGTAGCGACACGTGTCTGCGGCGACCCACATGTCAGGAAGGCTTCACGGTAGATGAGCTGAGAGTCCCACACGACAGAAGAAAGAAGAAAGCCCGTCGAAGCATGTGGAGATCGGGCGTGCCACGTGGCGCCCGCCCGGCCGCGGCGCTCTTCCACGTGGCGGCCGTCGGGAGGCCGCCGAGATTGCGCGCAACTCCCCACCTCTTATCAACAGAATTTCCACCATAAATAAATCCCTCCATCTTTCCACCCCCAAATAAAAAATTAAAAAAATCCCTCTCTTACTAATTCGTCCTTTGATGTTTCCCTCTTCCCTTTTTTCCCCATTTTCTTCTCTCTCTCTCTCCCTCTCTGTGGACGGTTCCGACGCCATGAACGCCGTCGCCACCGCCGCCGCTCTGTCGTTGCCGATCTCCCTCTGCAAACCGTCCGAAGCTCAACGTCAGAAAGGTGATGAACGCGACGCCTTTTCCCTCTCGCTGGGAACTGTCTCGCCCTGTTTCTCCGCGTTTGGAAAATGGAGTCCGTGTCGTTTACTGTTTAGTCCGTAGCTGAACAACCTTTAGGAGTTATTGAGCATCGAGCTGGCGAGGCTAGGCGGATGAAATCATGGATTGTCGTCCTCGCTCAGTGCTCGATCGCGCGGCGCTCCTCGTTTCGCCAGCTGATCAGCGTTTCCTGAATGTTTTTCAGTGCCTTTTGCTCGTTTGCTTTGTTTTAGTGAGGATTTAGATGTTCTGATCCTTTTATGGTAGCCTGACCAGTTGGGATGATAGAAACCCGAAAGTGTCATTTAGCTTCTTCAAGATTATGTTTTAGGATTCTCATTTTGTAGGGGCAACTTGTTCACTTTGAATTCGATCGAGTATATGATATGGTGGAATCCTTTGCTTTTCAAGATTTGCTCTCGGTATGAATGTGAGCAATCCTCAAAACGTTTTGCTTGGTTGGTGATATCTTGCAACATCCTGTGTAATGCATGTGACAATCCGAAATTTCCGCCAATTGGAAATTATTAAATAATTGAGTTTTATGAGATGTGCTCGTAGTAAATTTCTCGCCTGGAACTGATTATTCCTGGGAATGCTAACCATTAGGGAAAGGCTAATAGGGGAATTAAATTTGCGCGACTAAAGAAAATTCGATCGTGAATGGATTTCGACCATTAAATCGCGCAAGTGATATTTTGAGCCTCTATTGGCCGATCCAAGGACAGTTAGGGGTCAGTTCGCCATTGTCCTAGTAGTGGATCGTGGGTGATTTCGTTGGACCACGAAACGACTTGACGAATGATTCCAAATTATACCGAACGATCATACCCCTCGGATCAAGTGACTGATCTTCGCGATTTTAATGACAATCGAGGTCATCACGCACCGGATGAACTTGCACGTGACTCGATTTAGTATCGATCATGAGTCAATTTCGCTGAATTTCCCGATGGCCGCCCGTTAGCTCGAGAAACGCTTCGAGTCGCATTTAATAGAATTTAATTATGGAAATTTTGCCCAAATTGGACACCGGAAAATTAGGAAATCACGCCAAAACGTTAGGACAACGTTGCACATGTCACGCGTGAATTTTTGGTGTGCTCAATTTCTTCGGAAAAATTCAATTTGGACAAGAAACAAAGAAGTTGACTGTTTTGCCCTTAAGGATTAATAAAGGGCATGCTTTGGAACAAGGGGTATTTTAGTCATTTTGGCTTTAGATATTTTTTTTTTTTTGGGTCAAAGCTTCTAGATAAGAACCCCCCATCGTGGACTCCCTCTCCCTCTCTTAGTTTCTTTTCTTTTTGGCCGTGGGTCTCCCCTCCTCCACCGTGCACACTCTCTCTCCCCCGCCCCGCCCCCCGCCACCACCACCGGATCACCCCTCAAGCCACCGTCCACCCACCATCACTCCTCCCGCCGTCCTTCTCTCTCTCTATTTCCCTCTCTTTCTCTCTTAGCCGTGAGCCTCAAATCGCCGCCCAAGCCGCCGTCGTGCCGTCTAAGCCAATCGCCGCCACCCGGGGTTGTGCGTTGTCGCCGTCATCCCCGATTAAGGGCCGCCGCCTGTTCTAGCCGCGGAAGTCTAGAACGCGAGTAAGTCACGCCTAAACCTAATTTAGGATTTGGTATCGCGGATGATTTTCGGACAAATCAGTATGAAATTAGGTGCGGAATAGCATGAATAGAGAGTGGAAATTTTATGGTGGGCATCGGGAATTAATTCGGGCAATATTTATTAGAAATTCAGAAAATTGGGGCTGCGAGTTACTGTTCATTTGCCTCGAAACACTGTTCATATGCCTTGAAACACTGTTCACCAGCTGTAAATTACTGTTCCCGGGCTACGAGGGTCCGATTGAGACGCGAGTTGAAATTTTGGAAGCTAGAAATGATGGGGAGAAAGTTCCATGAAGGCTCGGAATTAATCCGATGCCAATTAGTCGGAGAAAAATGGGAATTTACGTGTTGGATATTTAGTTAATTATAAATAAATGGTGGTGAACAAATTGAGCATGTGGTTGTGCAATTGGGTGATTATATGTGCTCGTTGGGTGTACTTGTGAGGTTGATTAAATTAATTAATGATGTTACCATGTTCTATGATGAGTGAGCTTGAATGATGAGCTAAATAATGCGCATGTGGACTGTGAATAGAGGGTCAATTGATTGTGGTAATTGCGTGCTGAATATGTGCATGAGTAAGAAAGAAGGGATGTGAGGCATGGCATGAAAGATTGTGGAAGGTTGTGCCGTCCTGAGGCGTGTACGTTTACGCGGGACGATGCCCGGAATTTCCGGAAGACTGCCAGTCTGAGGCGTGAACTTCTACGCGGATTGCGCAGTAGGTGGTAGATGTTGAGCCTGAGGCGTGTACGTTTACGCGAGCAAGAAACATGGCCTGAGGCGTGTACGTTTACGCGGGCCTGGAAGTGTTGTAATTAGTAATCGCAGTGTACCTGAGGCGTATACGTGTACGCGGGTCACTGGCGAAGAATGTGGATGGAATAGCGTGAGAATGGAAAGAGTGCATAACATGAAAATTGTGCCTGCTTGAATTTGTATTAAATTGCTTGCTATGTGATTATGTGGCTTGTGTGTATGTTTGTGTATTTTGTAAAATTGTCTGGAGGTACGTGATAGCCTAGGTTGGGTTTAGGAGTGTATTTACTGAGAAGTGTCTCACGGTTGTTTTCAACCAAATAATTTCGAACCCGACAGGACCCATGAATCCTCCGCCACCGCCACCGTTTTGGGGTACCCGTGACACCCGAGCTGGATGTTGAAGAAATTTCAATGGGTGATAATTTTACCTGGATTAGACACACGACCACGGTGTTTGTAGAAGTAGGCTTACCGCTTTTATGAGGAGCATAAATATACCGCTTGGTATTTCCGGATCGAACGGAGCCGAGTTCGGGCCCGTTAGGGGTTTTGATGTTCCGTGATGATCTAGTTGGAGATTGGGACCCGACCGCCGCACTCTCCGATAGACGGAGAATTGACCAGTGTAGATACTAGTCTAGCCTCACGGATTGCATTCAAGAAGAAATGCCTGTGGTTCACTTCCTGGGCTGAGCATGAACTCGAACCCAAGCACCACAGGTTGAGGATGACCCAATGGACATAGATTTAGAACCGATTCCCAAGGAGGAACCAGAGGAAGTGGAACCTGAGGTGGAACCCAAGTAGAAGCCGAGGTGGAGCCTAGTGATGAGTCCGGAGAGACGGAAGAGTCTCAGGAGAACCGGATTATATACTTCCCTTTGAGCAGTACATGGACCCCAACCACGTGCTTGAAGTTAATTTTTTCGACTTTCTCTGGTGAGGAATACCAGAATGCGGCTCCAAAAGTCAAGTGACATTAATCATCCGATTGAGATTGAGGCGCACTTAATCCTCGTAGGAGCATATAGATCCGTAGACTTGATTCGACCGGTGAGGAGTCGACTCGGAATGGACGCCAAGTAAGGGGCGAAAGGCTAATCTAGGGCAAGGAATAGGACGGGATGAGTACCATTTTTGGATCAAGGCCGGGCTATCCATCTTTTGTTGTATCAAGGTGTGTAACGGGTGTATGTGTATGTAATGGTGGCTTAGTAAGGTGGTGGTAAAATTGTAAACCGGATGCCCTAAGTATGTGAATATTTTATAAGATGGAATGAAGTAGTTGTAAATTCTCCCCATTGTTTTCCCCGCTTTATTTTGTCGGGGTGTTTATAGTTTCCGTCGTATGTTAAATCTCCGATAACGTTTTGAGGTCAGCGACATTCCCCGGACGCCGCTTGAATCGACCAGAGGCGGATGTCGCGCGGCTGCTCAGGTTCGAGGCGTGACATCCCCGCTTGAATTGGTATCGAGCAAGGTCAGCTCGATCTAAGATTGGTCGAATTGGAGTGATAAGGAGCAGAGATTTTTGGGGGTAGAAATTTAGGGAGACTTTAGTGAACCCTGGATATACCTAGTGCTACACGTACTCCAGACTGTTTGTTGTGATTATTTGAGTAAGTCGATTGTTGTGTGATAATTAAATTGCAGGTGCCCCGACCGAGAGGTAAGTGTTCAGACCTTGGTGACTGTGATTTCGTAATTAGTAGTGGGGAATTGTTTGTTGAGTGATTTTCCGTGTTAATTTGCTGCTTGGAATCAGATTGAGCTAGTTAGTTTAGACTGCTAATTCCTGAGTGGAATTACAGCAGGTAGTAGGGCGGTAGAATCGTGACGATGAGCAGCGAAGGAAGAGGAATAGGAAGAGTCCCAAGAAGGGGCGCAGGTAAAACAGCAAGGGGTAGAGGTCGTGCTCGAGTTAGAGCGGTAGGAGACCTTGGAATGGGTGTCGAAGCAATAGAAAATCTTGGGGTTGATGCCGGACCTGCAGTGGACCCCAGAGTGGAAGCTAGGCCTGTTGAGGACCCTAGAATGGAAGCTGTCATGAGAACGTTGGAGCGGATTGGTGATATATTAGAACGGCAAACTCAGGAGCGAGCTGCCCCGATTGCTCAAGCTGCCGAGCCCGTTGCAGTTGCTAATGATAATGAGAATCAGGATCAAGGGCAGGTGGTTGCAAATAGACCCATGCACCAATTAGTAGAGCAGTTTATTAAGCTAAAACCCCCTAAGTTTTCTGGAAAAGGTGATCCGGAGGCTGCACCCAGATGGGTAGAGGAACTGGAGAAGGCCTTTGAGGTGCTGGAGTGTAATGATCATGAGAAGGTGTGACGCCTGCCTCGGGGCCATTAACATGACGTCCCGCTTCATTTTTCTATCTTTCATAACACATACGCGAAGCATACTCGGACGATCACAATAAAAGAACAACCAACGGAAATAAGACAAGCATTATGAGCAACTTTATGTTTACGAAACATGCAAACATCACACATATTCTATGCCTATTTCAAGGCTTTTCTAATCACAGCCAACATGGCTTGGGCTTTCCTATCCCCACTACGGCTTCTTGCTTCTCGCCTTTTCACCTCCACCGTCCCGTCCTCACCGCCATCTCACATCCCACCCGTGGCTCTATCCCGGCCGCCCGCCCGAGGCACTAAGTCCGCTAGGGTCCTCATCATCAGCGCCGCCTCGGTTTCACGGATTGCTAACGCGGGCTGGGGGAGATGCCATTGCTACGGACTTGAAAAAAGAGGAAACAACGAGGATGAGTCGAGGAGACTCAGTAAGTAAAACTTTACTAACAGGCGATGACGATATATCATCGCTTTCACGAAACATTCTTACCGTACCGCCTCCGTACGATCAAACAACAACGGCATAGAAAGTACAAAACAAGGAGCCCAAGCATGGCTAAGTCACGGTTTACCTCATGTATCGCGCCCAGTTTCTATTTTGAAGTAGATAACATGCAAAGAAAGCACAAAACAAGGCAAACTCGTTATCGGGAACACAACACCGAACATCAAAAGCCGAGCATGGGGAAAGCTCATGATACGACGTATTTCAACGTCATTTCCGGTAGTAAAATCCCACTTACTCTTTTATAAAACAAGAACTAAAGAGAGAATGGGCGGAAAAGACAACGGTCTCGAGTCTCGGCAACGTATGACGTCGGCTTTTCTCTCCCTCGGCTTTCTTTCTCTCCCTCTCACGGTTCTCTCTCTCTCCCTCACGGTTCTCTCTCTCTTTCTCTTTCTCTTGGTCGATTGTGTCTTGTGCAAAAGTGAGACAAAATTCCTAATGGCTTCTATTTATAGGGAAAATAAAGTGGCTTAGGTGACACGTGCAAGATATGTCATCAAGGGCATGAGGTATGCGCACGTGTCATCAAAATGATGAGGTAAGCACATACCTCACCCCTCATAAATGATCTCATGCCAAAAGTCCAAAGAAATGATGAAATGGCCATAAAGTCTCTCTTTTCTCTCTCTGTAAATACCATTTTCAGTCACTCAAAGACAGACTAAAAACAGCTTACTGGAATAGCATTTTTATTTCTCAAAATAAGCTCTGTCTAGTATGCAAATCATCTCAGAAAATTCTCAAATTTGTACACGTTATAGAAAAGGACGTTCTCCACAACTTTTGTGAAGGAAACATTTCCAAAATCGACCCAGAAAAGCTTGTAAAAATAAAGATGGTGTGAACATCACCGAAAATACCCATTCTGGGCAGTTTCACACGGTCCGAAAATCAGACCATTCGACCACTCATATCAACTCCAAAAATTCTGAAATTAAATCATGTAAAACTTCAAGATATTTGGAACAACTTTCCAGAAGAAAGCGTTTGGAATTTCAGATCACAAAAGTCTCCCCAAAAATAACAAAACGAAGGGGTACCAAGGATCCAAAATACGGTTTTCCAAAACAAGAGTAGAAATGTTTGTTCCGATTGGAAAACCATCAAGCTTAAACCATAGACATTTCCCAGGGACTGAAATTGAGGATGTGACAGAATGTGACCTTGGCAGTCTATCAACTGCAGGACAACGCAAATGATTGGTGGAAGGCCACCAGGGATAGGATTTTTCCTGAGGGTACCGCCAGGACTTGGGCTGTTTTCACTGAGAGATTTTATGAGAAATACTTTTCAGCTAGTGCTAGAGAAAGAAAACTCGCGGAATTTATGAGACTCCGCCAGGGCCAGATGACAGTAGATCAATATGAGGCGGAATTCGCGAGATTATCTAAGTTTGCGCCGAGAATGGTGGAACATCCTGAGGATAAGGCGCGAAGATTTCTGGATGGATTGAGGGCTGATATCCGCAGCCAGTTGTTACTAGTAAATCTGGGAACGTATGAACAGATATTTGATAGAGCCCAGATCCTTGAACGGGATCAAGTAGATAGAGCCACCGCATCTGGATCGAGATTTGTCCCGAGTTGGAATAATCGTAATCCTGGGAAGAGGCCGATGGTGGATAATAGGCGTTTCACTCCACCAGCAAAAAGGAATATTGGAAAGCCTATCCGTATTGGGAATGGTCCGTGTAGAATTTGTGGAGGTCGTCATGGAAACGGGCCATGTCCAAACAGAGGTGGAGCATGTTTTGGATGCGGAAGATTTGGGCATCATATCAGGAATTGCCCGAGTCCTAGGCAGAGTAGACCGCCTACATTGCCGCCACCTCGAAATGGGAATCAGACTGGAGCGGCCCAGACAGCGAATCTGAATCAGAATAGGCCTCAAGCACAAGGACGAGTTTATGCGATGGCGAGACGAGAGGCCGAGAACGCACCAGGGGTTGTCACAGGTACGATTTCTCTGTGCAACCATGCTGCATATGCTTTATTTGATCCGGGAGCATCGCATTCTTTTATATCGAAACAGTTTGTTGAGTTAGTTGGGATGGAACCGCAATTGCTTGATGTTATGCTATGTGTGACGACCCCCTTGAATGATAAGAGGTTGATTTCACTGGGTTGTCCAAACTGTAAGATCGTAATTGGAGATAGGGAGGAACTAATTGACCTAGTGGTCTTAGACATGTACGACTTTGATGTGATAGTAGGAATGGACTGGCTGTCTAAGCAGAGGGCTGTTATGGATTGCAATAGTAGGGTGATCCAATTTAAACCTGTTGGACATCCGGGAATTTAAATTTGTGGGAAGTCGAGGAGGACCCTCAATTCCGTTGATATCCTCGGTGGAAATGACAAAATTATTGAATGAAGGATGTCAAGGGTTTTTAGCTGCAGTAGTAGATTCAACGGCTGAAGAGCCGAGACTTGAAGATATAGCGGTAGTGTGTGAATATCCCGATGTGTTTCCTCAAGAATTATCGGGATTACCGCCAGAAAGGGAGGCAGAATTTGTGATTGAGTTGGCACCGGGAACTGAGCCAATCTCG
The DNA here is from genome assembly GCA_024733475.1 of Syzygium grande. Classification (NCBI taxonomy): domain Eukaryota; kingdom Viridiplantae; phylum Streptophyta; class Magnoliopsida; order Myrtales; family Myrtaceae; genus Syzygium; species Syzygium grande. The sequence goes on along the minus strand of JAMXDD010000009.1, from coordinate 759,084 downwards.
AAAGCACCTTATAGGATGTCATTGTCGGAGTTGAAGGAGTTAAAGGTGCAGATGCAAGAGTTGTTAGATAAGGGGTTTATTCGTCCCAGTGCGTCTCCATGGGGAGCGCCTGTTTTATTTGTAAGAAAGAAAGATGGATCATTGAGGTTGTGCATTGATTACCGGCAACTGAATCAGGTGACAGTTAAAAATAAATATTCCTTGCCGAGGATTGATGATTTGTTTGATCAGTTACAAGGGGCTTCGGTATTCTCAAAAATAGATCTGAGAACGGGATATCATCAGTTGAGAATTAGGAAGGAGGACATACCGAAGACGGCATTTAGGACGAGATATGGACATTTTGAATTTACGGTGATGCCGTTCGGATTAACGAATGCCCCTGCTGCCTTTATGGATCTGATGAACCGGGTGTTTAAGGAATTTTTAGATCAGTTCGTGATTGTTTTTATTGATGATATATTGGTGTATTCAAAGAGTTCTGAGGAACATGAATTCCATTTGAGAAAGGTTTTGCAGACTTTAAGGGAGAACAACGTTGTATGCTAAGTTTAGCAAATGCGAATTTTGGCTCAGTCGAGTAGCGTTTCTGGGGCATGTGATTTCGGAGAAGGGATTTCTGTGGATCCATCGAAAGTTGAAGCTGTGATGAAGTGGCCTAGACCAACGACGGTAACGGAAGTCCGGAGTTTTCTGGGTTTAGCGGGTATTATTGTCGTTTCGTGGAAGGGTTTTCATCAATAGCAACGCCGTTGACGCATTTGTTGAAAAAGGAAACGAAGTTTGAGTGGACTGATAAGTGTGAAAGAAGTTTTCAGGAGTTGAAGCAGAGGTTGACGACGGCACCAGTGTTGACAATTCCATCAGGACCTGGAGGATATGAAATATATAGTGACGCGTCGTTGAAAGGGTTAGGGTGTGTATTAATGCAACATGGGCGAGTGGTAGCCTACGCATCTAGGCAGTTGAGGCCACATGAATTGAATTATCCGACGCATGACTTGGAATTAGCCGCAATAGTGTTCGCCCTGAAGATTTGGCGACATTATTTATGTGGAGAGAGATTCCAGATTTATACTGACCATCAGAGTCTCAAGTATTTATTTTCGCAGAAAGAGTTGAATATGAGGCAGCGACGTTGGATGGAATTATTAAAGGACTATGATTGTGATATCCTATATCACCCTGGAAAAGCAAACCGAGTGGCGGATGCGTTGAGTCGGAAATCAAGCATCGCGCATTTGATGGTCAAGGAGTAGACTTTATTGGAGAAAGTGCGAGATTCAGAGTTCAAGTTGGAAGTAGGTCGAGTCTCAAACCTGTTAGCGACGTTGAGAATTGAGCCAGAGATTCAGGCTAAAGTTAAAGCTTTGCAGTCTACGGACCCGGAGATACAGAAGATTATTGAGATGGACGTTATTAAGAGGAAGCCGGATTTTCAGGTATCTGAAGACGGTGTATTGAAATTTCGTGGAAGGTTATGTGTACCAGACGATGCGGAAGTTAAAGAAGAAATTTTATCTGAAGCGCATCGTAGCCAGTACAGTATTCACCCAGGCAGTACTAAAATGTACAGGAATTTGAGACAATTTTATTGGTGGAATGGTATGAAATCGGATATAGCTAAGCACGTGGCTAAGTGCCTAACGTGTCAGCAGGTGAAAGCGCAACATTGCAAGCCTGGAGGATTGTTGCGACCGTTGGAAATTCCAGAGTGGAAATGGGAGCATATAACCATGGATTTTGTGTCGGGATTGCCGAGGAGTCAAAGAGGTCATGATGCCATTTGGGTGATTGTCGACAGATTAACTAAGTCGGCACATTTTTTTTGGCGGTCTTAAAAGGATTTCGCGTTGGAACGATATGCAGAATTATACATACAGCAGATAGTTCGATTACATGGGGTACCAAAGGTCTATAACATCGGATCGTGATCTTAGGTTTACCGCCAATTTTGGAAAAGTCTGCAGACGGCGTTAGGATCTAAATTACAGTTTAGTACAGCTTATCATCCTCGACGGATGGCCACCCCGAGAGGACAATTCAGACACTAGAGGATATGCTCAGGGCATGTGTGCTGAATTTTCAGGGTAAATGGGAAGAGCAACTGCCCTTAGTGGAGTTTGCTTACAATAATAGTTTCCAGCAGAGCATTGGAATGGCGCCTTTTGAAGCGCTATATGGTAGGGCTTGTAGAACGCCCAGTGTGTTGGGATGAAGTGGGAGAACGAGCTATAACAGGGCCAGAATTGGTTGAGCAGTCGATTGAAGCGGTTAAGATCATTCGTGAAAGGCTGAGGACAGCGCAGAGCCGCCAAAAGAGTTATGCAGACAGAAGGCGAAGACCTCTGGAATTCCAAGTAGGGGATCACGTGTTTTTAAAAGTATCGCCCATGCGAGGATTATCCCGGTTTGGTAAGAAGGGCAAATTGAGTCCAAGGTTCGTAGGACCCTTTGAAGTACTAGAAAGGATTGGAGACTTGGCGTATCGCCTTGCGTTACCACCAAATTTATCGCAAGTGCATAACGTGTTCCACGTATCAATGTTAAGGAAGTATGAACCGGACCCTACGCACGTATTGAATTTCTCAAGAAATAGAAATTGATGACAAAGTGTCATATGTTGAAAAACCGGTTAGAATTGAAAATCGAAAGGAGCGGGTTTTGAGGAACAAGTCAATCCCGATGGTTAAGGTTATCCGGGAGCACCACGGGATTGAGAGCACAACCTGGAAAGCGAAGAAATGATGCAACGTCGGTACCCCAGGTTGTTCGAGTAGCAGTAATGGTTGTAAATCTTAAGTAGTAGTGAGACTGTAAATTTTCGAGGACGAAATTTCATAAGGGGGAAGATTGTGACATTCGAAATTTCCGCCAATTGGATATTATTAAATAATTGAGTTTTATGAGATGTGCTCGTAGTAATTTCTACCGAACTGATTATTCATGGGAATGCTAACCATTAGGGAAAAGGATAATAGGGGAATTAAATTTGCGCGACTAAAGAAAAATTCGATCGTGAATGGATTTCACCATTAAATCGCCATAAGTGATATTTTGAGCCTCTGTTGGCGATCCAAGGACAGTTAGGGGTCAGTTCGTCATTGTCCTGGTAGTGGATCGGGGGTGATTCCGTTGGACCACGAAAACGACTTGACGAATGATTCTGAAATTATACCGAACGATCGTGCCCCTCGGATCAAGTGATTGATCTTCGCGATTTTAATGACAATCGAGGTCATCACGCACCGGATGGACTTGCACGTGACTCGATTTAGTATCAGTCATGAGTCAATTTCGCAAATTTCCCCAGCAAGCCGCCCGTTAGCTCGAGAAACGCTCGAGTCGCATTTAATAGAATTTAATTATGGAAATTTTGCCCAAATTGGACACCGGAAAATTAGGAAATCACGCCGGAACGTTAGGATGACGTTGCACGTGTCACGTGTGAATTTTTGGTGCCTCAATTTCTTCGGAAAAATTCAATTTGGACAAGAAACGAAGAAGTTGACTGTTTTGCCCTTTAAGGATTAATAAAAGGCATGCTTTGGAACAAGGGGGTATTTTAGTCATTTTGGCTTTAGATATATTTTTTTTGGTTCAAAGCTTCTGAATAAGAACCCCCCATCGTGGACTCCCTCTCCCTCTCTTAGTTTCTTTTTTCTTTTTGGCCGTGGGTCTCCCCTCCTCCACCGTGCACTCTCTCTCTCCCACCTTGCACCGCCTCGCCGCCACCACCACGGATCACCCTCAAGCCACCGTCCACCCACCATCACTCCTCCATCCCTTCTCTCTCTCTATTTCCCTCTCTTTCTCTCTTAGCCGTGAGCCTCAAATCGCCCGCCCAAACCCGGCGTCGTCGCCGTCTAAGCCGATCGCTGCCACCGGGGTTATGCGTTGTCGCCCGTCATCCCGATTAAGGGCCGCCGCTTTCCGTTCTAGCCGCGAAAGTCTAGAATCTCATCGTCGGCGTCTAAACCTAATTTAGGATTTCGGGTATCGCGGATGATTTTTAGGACAAATCAGTATGAAATTAGGTGCGGAATAGCATGAATAGGGAGTGGGAATTTTATGGTGGGCATCGGGAATTAATTCGGGCATTATTTATTAGAAATTCAGACAATTGGGGCTGCGAAGTTACTGTTCATTTGCCTCGAAACACTGTTCACCAGCTGTAAATTACTGTTCCCGGGCTACGAGGGTCCGATTGAGACGCGAGTTGAAATTTTGGAACCTAGAAATGATGGGGAGAAAGTTCCGTGAAGGCTCGGAATTAATCCGACGCCAATTAGTCGGAGAAAAATGAGAATTTACGTATTGGATGTTTAGTTAATTATAAATAAATGGTGGTGAACAAATTGAACATGTGGTTGTGCAATTGGGTGATTATATGTGCTCGTTGAGTGTACTTGTGAGGTTGATTAAATTAATTAATGATGTTACCATGTTCTATGATGAGTGAGCTTGAATGATGAGCTAAATAATGTGCATGTGGACTGTGAATAGCTGGTCAATTGATTGTGGTAATTGGGTGCTGAATATGTGCATGAGTAAGAAAGAAAGGATGTGAGGCATGGCATGAAAGATTGTGGAAGGTTGTGCCGTCCTGAGGCGTGACATTTACGCGGACGATGCCCGAATTTCCGGAAGACTGCCAGTCTGAGGCGTGAACTTCTACGCGGATTGCGCAGTAGGTGGTAGATGTTGAGCCTGAGGCGTGTACGTTTACGCGGGCAAGAAACATGGCCTGAGGCGTGTACGTTTACGCGGGCCTGGAAGTGTTGTGATTAGTAATCGCAGTGTACCTGAGGCGGTACGTGTCTGTGAGGTCATCGCGAAGAATGTGGATGGAATAGCGTGAGAATGGAAAGAGTGCATAACATGAAAATTGTGCCTGCTTGAATTTGTATTAAATTGCTTGCTATGTGATTATGTGGCTTGTGTGTATGTTTGTGTATTTTGTAAAATTGTCTGGAGGTACGTGATAGCCTAGGTTGGGTTTAGGAGTGTATTTACTGAGAAGTGTCTCACGGTTGTTTTCAACCAAACAATTTCAGAACCCCGACAGACCCATGAATCCTCTCCACCACCGCCACTAGAACGTTTTGGGGTACCCGTACACTCCGAGCTGGATGTTGAAGAAATTCCAATGGGTGATAATTTTACCTGGATTAGACACACGACCACAGTGTTTGTAGAAGTAGGCTTGCCGCTTTATGAGGAGCATAAATATACCGCTTGGTATTTCCGGGATCAGGACGGAGCCGAGTTCGGGCCCGTTAGGGGTTTTGATGTTCCGTATGATCTAGTTGGAGATTGGGACCCGACTGCCGTACCCCCGATAGACGGAGAATTGACCAGTGTAGATACTAGTCTAGCTCAGTCGGGATTGCATTCAGCAGCAGTCACCAGGTTCATTCGGGGCTGAGCATGAACCTGAACCCGAAGCACCACAGGTTGAGGATGACCCAATGGACATAGATTTAGAACCGATTCCCGAGGAGGAACCAGAGGAAGTGGAACCTGAGGTGGAACCCGAAGTAGAAGCCGAGGTGGAGCCTAGTGATGAGTCCGGAGAGACGGAAGAGTCTGTAGGAGAACCGGATTATATACTTCCCTTTGAGCAGTACATGGACCCCAACTACGTGCCTGAAGTTAATTTTTTCGACTTTCTGGCTGAGGAATACCAGAATGCGGCTCCAGTCGAGTCGGGTGACATTAATCATCCGATTGAGATTGAGGCAGACTCGGAATCCTCAGAGGAGCATATAGATCCAGAGACTTCTGATTCGACTGGTGAGGAGTCAGACTCGGAATGGACGCCAAGTAAGGGGCGTAAAGGCTAATCCAGGGGCAAGGAATAGGACGTGGATGAGTACCATTTTTGGATCGAAGGCCGGGCTGTCCATCTTTTTGTTGTATCGAAGGTGTGTAACGGGGTGTATGTGTATGTAATGGTGGCTTAGTAAGGTGGTGGTAAAATTGTAAACTGGATGCCCTAAGTATGTGAATATTTTATAAGATGGAATGAAGTAGTTGTAAATTCTCCCTGATTGTTTTCCCCAGTTTATTTTGTTAGGGTGTTTATAGTTTCCGTCGTCGTTAAATCTCTGATAATGTTTTGAGGTCAGCGACATTCACAGGACGTCGCTTGAATCGACCGACCAGAGGCGGATGTCGCGTGCCTGTTCAGGTTCGGGGTGTGACAATGCATGCCATTTGGCTTCATCCTATGTAAGGAATACAGGATGGCGGCAATCTGTTCAGTGGATCTTGCCAAACTCTACCGCTGAACGGAGGAGGACATGAACGCAAATTTATCATTTCTTAAAATAAGATTCATCAGGACTACGATGCACGATCTAAGTAAAATATCTGATTAGTTTTGTAATAAACTTGCTTACTTGAAGGTTGTTGGACTGCAGGGGGTCGGGGGATTTAGGGTTGTTGCTGTATTTAGAGAGGAAGGGGAACTGGTGGACAAGAAGAGTCTTTGGGGTCCTCTCTTTGATGTGGAGGATCCACGGTCTAGAGCCCCACAGTTGAAGGGGAAGTTTTTGGATGTAAGTCAGGCTCTGGAAGTTGCTAGATACGACATTCAATATTTGGATTGGACAGCTAGACAAGATCTACTCACGATTATGCTCCTTCATGAAAAGGTTTGTGTCAATCTCGTCCTAATAGATTCGTTGGAATGTCTGAATCAGTCTGAATCTCTTTCTTTGTACCTCGCTGAAGGGTCATTGATACTTTGATAATTTTCTTCTATCTTGAAGTCTTGTTCTCTCGTACTTTAGGTTGTCAGAAGGATCGGTTGTTGTTGTCACTGACACCGTCCTGTGTTATGTCGGAGTTGGTTTTATTTGAAGTTCTCACTTTCAGAGAACAATTGTAGGTCGTGGAAGTTCTGAATCCTCTAGCTCGTGAATACAAATCCATTGGTACCCTGAAGAAGGACCTGGCGGGGGTTGCAAGAAGAGTTAGAACAAGCTCACAGACAGGTGAATACCATACATTTTACAAACCTATTGCGACATTGCTGTACTCCATAACATGCATCCATTGTTGGCTCATTTCTGGAGAGACAAGACAGTGTAGAATGACTTGTTTGAGTCTAAAACACCCATAACTTGACAGATTCATATCTCTGAAGCAAGGGTTGCCACTGCCTTGGATAAGCTAGCGTACATGGAAACATTGGTTAACGACCGGTTATTGCAAGACAGAAACACAACTGAGACCCTGAAACAGCTTCTCCCCTAGTACTTCTGCTCAATCTCTACGCAGCAGCGAAAAGGAAAGCGCCTCGGAAAAGTTTAAAGGTGTCAGGTCCAGTTCAACCTTACCATCCTCGCCTGAAGAACTTCTGTTACCCTGTTGCTTTCTCAGCTGACCTAAAGGATGACACAATGGTAAATTAGTCTTCCCAAATATTCATCTTCTTTTAGTATTACATGTTTGTCATATAATCTGCTTTTACCTAGTAAGAGCATGCCCCACCAAGCTTTCATGAATCTGTAAGTTCAGAAAATGTGAAAGAGCAGTAGGACCAGTTATGCTTGAGATTTGGTTTTCGATAATGGTTTTGCCATGAACCTTAGCTCAGTTGAGCTTATTTGGATTAAATGCTCTGTTGCAGATGCCAATCGATTGCTTTGAGGAACTTTGGGTTCTTTTCCGTGGCAAGGATGGAAAACCTGGATGTGTCCAGAATACTTGCGCACATAGAAGCATGCCCTCTTCACCTCGGTTCCATTAATGAGGGTCGATCCAATGTCCATACCACGGTTAGTGGGATAAGCATCCCTCCATCAAAATTGTACTCAAAGGGATCGCATTTTTTTTTTTTAATATAGATGAATAAGTGTCTAACTTTTCACACATTTCATGTATGGCATCAGGATGGGAGTATACAACTGATGGGAAATTCGAAAAAATGCCATCAACACGACTGCTTGATGTTAGAATTCGATCTTTACCTTGTTTTGAACAAGAAGGCATGATCTGGATTTGGCCTGGTGATGATGCTTCAGACGCAATCCTTCCTTCATTGTTGCCTCCTTCTGGATTTGTGGTCCATGCTGAGGTATATATTATCTCTTTATTTATTTGTTTCATGAAGCATACTGTAGACATCTGGAATTTGTTGGAGAAAACTGATCTTGCATATTTTGTGTACCCGATGCCTCAGATAGTAATGGAACTTCCTGTGGAACATGGGCTGCTTCTGGACAACCTTTTGGATCTTGCACATGCTCCCTTTACTCACACTTCCACCTTTGCAAAGGGATGGAGTGTTCCCAGGTTTGTTTCTGCAAAGCTATCTGCCATCGAGAGATTTAGGCGACTGAAGCACGGATGCCTTTTTATTAATTGATATTATGAAAAGCTTTTCAGTTCTTTTTGTTGTAAAAGATGAAAAATGCTTCTTGTACATAAATAGAAGTGAGTGGAAATGTGGTATTTTATTTTGAAACACGAGTAGTGGGTCAAAAAGAGGCCGATAAATTGGGAAAAAAAAATGAGAAATCAGGTAATGAAAGAGAATGACATGTTCACGATGCATCAGTATCCCTATTCTTGCATATGTGTTTCCTCTCTGGTTCACTTACCGGTTATGGTGCAAAATTGTCAGCTTGGTGAAATTTCTCACGCCTGCATCCGGCCTCCAGGGTTACTGGGATCCCTATCCAATTGATATGGAATTTCGACCACCTTTTATGGTTTTGTTGACCATTGGGATATCAAAGCCTGGAAAACTGGAAGGGCAGAGTACCCCACAGTGCGCAACACATCTCCACCAGCTTCATGTATGTTTACCTTCAACAACAAATAAGACGAGGCTATTGTACAGAATGTCGCTGGATTTTGCTCCCCTGCTGAAGCAAGTTCCCTTTGTGCAATACCTATGGAGGCACTTTGCAGAACAGGTAAAGATCTTCTTAGCCTGTTCTATTATTTCTTATGGGTGAGGGATACTATGGACATTCTTCGTTTTAGCTCAACAAGTTATTTCCTAGGGCATCCTGAGCGAAACCTGAGAGGTGCCCTATTGTTCTATTATCAGAGTAAACCCTGTGGCACAGCACGCCAGTCGCTTCATCGTGGGGTAGGGGATCACTCTTCATAGGTTTTTCTTGACAATAGATCATTATGTTTAGGTTGAGATGGAACTCCAGTGATATATGTCAAGCCATGTACTTGATACTGATTTCCACCAGTATCTGAAGCCAATTCATTAACTCTATGTTTGGGAACCAAGGAGTTGTTGGGGGTGGGGAATGAAACTTGGCCAAATTTTCCCTCCAAATTCATCTCACAAAAATTTCAAAATTTCTCTAATTTTTATACCCATTCCTCTCATTTTCCTTCTTTCCCCAAAAAGAGCCTAGGAGTCATATAGGTTCAACTTCTGAACGCAGAGATGTATCTCATGTACAGCAGGTATAACCGGAAGTTGCAGTTCACCATGGAACTTAATCTCACCTAGCTATGACGAGGAATCCAAACGTCTTCTGGTTTTCTTTGAAAAAAAATGGTCAAAATTTCTTTACTGGGTTTCCGAAACTCGAGTATATCTCAGCAAGTCTTCCTTTTCCAGGATTTAACTTAATTCTATAGCCCTTATAACACCGAAAGAGCTGCTATTACTGTCACTTAACGATCACTTTCTGATATTATTATACTCATAGATGAAAGTATGACACAGGTCTTGAATGAGGATTTGCGGCTAGTGCTCGCCAGCAAGAGCGAATGATCAATGGCGCGAATGTATGGAATTGGCCTGTATCCTACAACAAGCTGGGAGTGAGATACAGACTATGGAGAGATGCGGTGGAACGAGGGGCCAAGCAATTACCATTCTGCAAATCGGGGTAATCTACATCTCATGCCCGACGGAGTTCCATCATTTCTTGATGATCCGCACGCCACATTCGATTGCTGACTCGTACACAGCTTAAGCTCTAATGAAAGCCTTCTGGCCGATGCCATTATTATTCAGTTTGATTCTTCCTCCTTAGCTCTATCTAGAGGGCAGTCGGATGTACCTTGCGGGAACTGTGAATTGGACTGAGGCAAACGAAATGGATTCTCTACAGGAACGACCCCGGGTAATACTGTGCACTCAGTTTTTTACCTTTTGCCTGTGTACAGTGTGAAGAAGTCCATTTCTCGATTTGTTTTTTGCTCTTTTTTGGGTTTCTTCATTAGTCCTCCCAAGTTTCCACAGAAGTGTTCAAGATTTGCTTCCGAGTTTGCTAGGCATTTGGCATTCGGTCTCTCTTCCCTGTAACCCAAAATTCCACTTTGTATGAAACGCCAGTTTGTCGAATCAAAAGTTAAAGTCCCGAAATCTGGTTCTTCTTTGGCCGGATGCTATGCATTATCGGTCCGCGAGACGGATATCAGCATCAATATCTCATGGCACATATCCAGAATATGACCCCAAAAGCCTAGCTGCAAGCAGTAGCACTTATACGGTGCCTTACTGCACCAAGATGGGTATCATAAAGTCGCTATCTTTGTAACTAGGGGTATCAAATTACACATAAAACTGAAATGGCTAACCACATATTCGTATTCACTCGCACCACCCTGAGAACTGAAACGCGGGCTAAGGAAAGTCCAGAAGAATTCCATAACGCAAGACGGATCACAGAGCCGCACCGCAGAAGGGGCAGAAGCTGAACTCGGGCTCGATGGCCCGGTCGCAGGAACCGCACCGCATGCCGTGGGGCTCCGCCTTCATCCTCGGTGGCGGCGGCGGGGGTGGGAAGGACGTGGAGGGCGGCGGGAAGAAGAGGCCGCAGCCGCCGCAGTGCATGAGGGGGGGACTCTCCCCAGCCAGCGCCAGATGGGGACGAAGAAGAGCTTCAGCACCTTGTCGTACTCGACGAGATCGGCCCTCGACCCGCACGCTACGCACCGCCCCGCGCCCGATTTCAGCACCCGCCTCGCCTGCTGCTCCAGCCCTCCCACGAAGAAGAAGAACATCCTCTTTTACCCTCGGAAGAACCGAAGAATTCCTTCTGGGATTTTACGTTAACTGCTTGGTTTTTGAAAATTGCACGAGGCCTCTAAAATCGGGGGTTTATCAATGGAGGAAGAGGAGGAGGACGAGAAGGAGGAGATGAAACTGGAGAAGGAGATGGGATGACTCGCTTGAGGGTTCTGGATTCTGCTTGGGGTTGCTTACTGCTTTAGGCTTGTTCCAGAATCTTGATGTTTTTCAGTTTAAAAAAGGATCGCATACGTGTTGACAATATATATATATATATATATATATATATATATATATATATATATATATATATATATATATATTTCAAAATGTAAGGGTGCATTCATTTCACAAAAAAATATTATTTAGAACATAAATAAATAAAAGAAAAATTTCATTGTCTCACGAAAATGGTGTAAATTGTTAGTGATGATGAAAATAATTTCTCTTGATTAAATTTTCTAAATGACGCGAAACAAATCTTTTTTCGAATCACTTATTTTTCGTGAAATGAATATTCCTAAGTTTCACATAAATACGAGACTAAATAATGCAGTGACAGATCCGATCAAGAAAAAAAAATGGAGTGAAAAGATTATTAATTCTCTAAGAAGGATATGGCGGTCTAATGATCATGAATTCAGAATCTAATGATACAGAGGAGTGGGCAAAATAAAGTGGAAAAGTTATTATTATGAAGAGATCGAAACAATCCTTTGCCTTTGCTAATTGAGAAACACGAATCGAAAAAAATGAAAGATAAAAAAGAAATGATAAGTACACCGCTTGTTGCCCAAGTATAATTGATTATTAAAACTTTCAAAAATGCAATCGAGTTTTAAAATTTATTGAAAAAGATAAAGCAATCGAGTCCCCTGCTCGAACCATTTGGCTAACGAAAAATGTTGGCATAGCATTTTTTGGATGCGCTGAAACTGATAAGAAGAAACTAAAATTAAACAGAAAAAAGATTTAAAAAATAAAAGAAGGAGGAAAAATTATTAACATGAAAAGGCTAAAAGATTAAAAAAAAATGTAGTGCCTATCAGAGTTGGGTCACGCTGCCTCCTACTTCGCCAGTGAGGGATCGCAGCCCTCTTAGCAAGGGGCCGCTGGGCTCCGGTGCTCCCTCTCTTCATTGTGAAAGTGGGTCTTGCAATTTTTTTTGGGTTTACTTTTTAGTCTATTTTTAAGAATTTTTAAATCCAACTCTAATTATAACAAGAGCAAAATGGCATCGTTTTGGATATTTTGGGCTCTTCATTGACATCATGCCATGTTGAAAGGGAAGGTAATAAAAAAACTACTACGAGCATTTTTTGTAAGTCACATTGCACGGAGCTAACAGAATTTAATTACAGAAATTTAACAGTTATAGGATTTGATTGCATTTTTTTTTTAAAGTTTTGGGGGTTCAATTATACTTTATTGACAAGTTTTAAAATTTCCGATGCACTTATTTTTTCGAAAAAAAAGAGGTGGATTAACAAAAGAATGTAGAGGGAAGTTACAAGATTACGATCTATATATGATTCTTACCTATTGATACATGATGAAAAATAAGAAAAGAAATTCTTCATCGCCAAATGTTTTGATATGCGAGATGAATCGATTAATTTATTTCATTCCTTGGTTTTACTTTTTGTTTTTACCATATTCTCGCATACGAGCAATTATATATACATATGTATATCAATAAAAATCTAGAGTATAATCTGAAAAAGGAAAAAGAATTTATATTGCAATTTACAAAGTGCCCACCTATGCTCGTGTGGGTGGCTGCATGTCATGTGAACGTCAACCTTCCTAAAGACTGACCGAGTCACCTTCGATGAGTGAGTCTTCCTAACTACCGTGAAACCGCATGCTTCCAATGCCGTGCTCGCCGGACCCGTGAAGCAGATGCGGAGAGAGATAGTAGAGAAGGATGGTAATGAAGAATATATTTGCTTTCTCACATCGAAGACATATATGTGGACAAGCCTATGTATGATACATAAAGTCTAATTAATCTAGGCAACAAATGTACAAAAAAGAGAAAAAAATGATTCCTTAATATACAATATCAATAAAAGGGAATTGTATCAAATACACGGTATCAATCGGTGTCTAATCATATCAAATCGCAGGCAACAATATCTCCAACGCTCCCCTTCAAGCTGGTGGTCTATACACATCAAGAATTCCTAACTTGCTTAGTAGATATGCATATTGCCTCTGACGTAAAGGTTTGGTGAAGATGTCTGCAAGTTGCTCTGTTGGCCTTATTCCTTTTGTCCAAATCACTCAATCTTATATCTTGTCTATGATTAAATGACAATCAACTTTATATGCTTCGTCTTTTTATGAAAAACTGGATTAATTGCAAGTTTAAGGGCAGTATCGTTGTCACAAAACAAGATCATTGGTTCCTTTACCCATACTTTGAGATCTTGAAGCAATCATGTTGTTCTGACAATTTCACAGTTGGTATTCGCCATTACTCAATATTCTACTTGAGTGGACGATAATGAAATAGTTGATTGTTTCTTTGTTTTTCATGAGAGTAGTGGTTTCCAAGTTTGACATTCAATCCTATAATGAATTTTCTACTCATAGAGCAAGTGGCATAATTGATGTCGCAATATGTCATCATTTCCATGTCGTTCTCTCGAGATAGTAGTATTCCTAATTCAGGATATCCTTTCAAGTACTTCACTACTTTCAATGCAGCATTCATATGAGAGTTTATTGGATTATGCATGAATTGACTGAGAATTTGTATTGCGTAGAATATATCAGGTTTGGTCATGGTGAGTCAGATAAGTTTTCCAACAAGTCGCTGATATGTAAAAGGATCATCGAGTAAAAGATCCTCATTCAGTGGCGACAATCCCTTGTCATATTCAGACGTCGTCAAAACATTTCTGGAATGGAAGCTTGGTATATGAGGGCACGAGCAACTTCTAAAAGATGACGATGTTTCCTTTTGATAATTTCGTTTTGTTAGGGTGTATAGACACAAGAACTTTCATGAAGGATGCCATTGGACATGAAGAATGAGGAACATTCATGATTGAAAAACTCACGAGCATTATTCGTACGAATTTGTTGGACAGATTTATGAAACTAATTTTTTTATCATTCTAACGAAGCTCTTAAGATGGGAAAGAACTTGGGCTTTGGATTGCATGAGAAAAACCCAAGTTTGTCACAACCCAAAAATCAGGTTTTCTAATCTTAGGCTAATGGATTACTAGACCAATTAAATTAACTAACCTAGCTCGAGTTCTCCCAAACTCTACCAATTCGCAACTGAGGTCCAATTATGAGCATGCAAATATTTTCAATGGGAGCTGCCACTAATCATTTAAGGTAGGTTGGTTAGAAATCTAAATAAAATAGCGGGAGTACTATTTTATTTCTACGAACCAGAGATTATAAATCCGGGGACTTGGTTACGCTAGATTACCTTAACGTCCTTTCGATACCAATCTCAAGAAAAATGCTCAATTCGGCAATTTTGATGAATTCTGATTTAGAGTTCAAAGGTGCAAATTTTTTTTTTGGATTTTCTTTTTATGAATTTTTTTTTGTATTTTTTATGCATTTTCAAATTTAAATTCAAGTCGCAAATCTTTTAGTAGAAAGATTATAATCGCTAAATCTTTCGAATTAAGTTTCGATCTGAAGCTTGACAGATCGACCCTAAAAATTTGAAATACCTGCTTTGGAATTAACTCTATCTAAAGCCTGATAGATAGACTTATTTCCATGTATGCGGTTGCGGATTAGGAGATTTTCCTAACCGATCATATCTTGAAAAGATTTTGCTATCTAGAATATCTTGGATATATTCAAAAGATTTTGAAATTTTCAAATTCTATCCAAATTTGACAAGTAATACACACCCAAGATTTTCAAAAAATATTCAGTTAAATCGCAATTTTTAAATTAAACGAGGCACCTTTTTTCTAGAATTGATTTCATACGCAATAAAATCCTAGTTAGATAACGCTTTGATTACTCAAAATCACATTAGCATCAAATAACCCAATTTAGATAAATGAAATATGGAGACCAAATTTTAGAAAATAACCTAGTTAGGATGATTTGCTTCTGAAACAGGACCGACGGATGATGGCGGACTTGATGGTGGCTGACGACGTGCTTGTGGCAAAGGATGGCCTAAACGTCAGGACTGGACTTCTCTGTTAAGGCAATGGTCGCGCTCGGCCTAGCAAGTGTGCCTCGCAGTTGCTCGCGGTTTGGCGAATGAGTGCAGCTTGGTGGTGATCAGAGGCGGTCCTCGTTGATGGGACGTCGCTGGAACCTTCTTGCGTTCACCGGTGTAGCCCAGAAATTGCAGCCAAGAATTCGATCCGACATCGGAGAGGAGCTGGCTTGCTGTAGGTGATTATGCGGCAAGGGGAGCAACGCGTGATGGAGCGCGAATAAAAAAAAAAAAAAGCTTGTGTTGAAATCTTTGTCGTCTTCCTCCTTTTTGTCTTCTTCTCTGCAGGTTTTTGTGGAAAACCAGTAGGAACAACTTGAGAGCGTGGACCTACAAATTTGATGAGCAAGAATCATGAAGAAAATAATCGTGAATTCAAGTGTGGGTCTTTCTTCTTGCGAACATGCCCTTCTCTTTTGCGTGTGCTCTCTCTTTCTCTCACGTCTTTTCCTCACTCTTGCCAATCCTCCCTCTTTTCTTGCTCTCTTCTTTATGTGTTTCTTGTGTGTGATCAGGCCCCAAAAGAAAAGACCCCCTTTACCTTTGTTCGTAAGTGGCCTTTTATAGGTGGCATATCCTAGGGTTTTTCATGGAAAAAGATAAAACTCAATTTCCTTCCAAAAATTCTAGAATATATTGCGTTTTATCCTTTCCTTTTTTCAACCCTTTCTTTGTTGACCAAATTTTTGTACGCAATCCATAGAATCAATTTTGCCCTCTTTCTTTATATTCACTTCCTAGGACAAATCAATTCGACAAATACCCCAATGAATTTTGGTAATGATAATTAATGGGCTATGTCACGCCCCGCACTCCTCGGTCGCCCACATCCCTCGCAGAGGTCGATTCGTGTCGACGACGTCCGGGACGCGTCGCCAACCCAACATCAATACTGAGAGATATAATGCACATGCGGAAGCAGTTAAAACTACCCGTACAAACATGAATACATAACCAAGGGTAACCACCAAAATCAACACTTGTACTAATACTGGAATTCATATACAATATTCAATTACAACCCGGATACCCAAAAATCAAAAACAGTTCAAGGCCACTACTGACAAAAAGGGGTAAGTGGCTCGGGGTTCAGGTACTACAATTAACTGGGGCCCTTCCCAAAAATGCATCGACACGCCCGTCGTCCTCAAGGCTGGGGATCTGAAAATGTCGGTTTTACAACAACCGTGAGAATAAATCTCAGCGAGTAATTCCCTAAACCTAAACTAGGCTAACATGCACCTCCTGACAAGTACTAACAACACAAAATGCGCACATAACTGACTCAGGCCCTCGGGCCTAAATCTAGTCTCACTAGACCCTGCAGGTTATGCGCCAAATCAACAGAAACAGCCACGCGACAGAATTTAATCATAACACATACAAGTGCATTTCTATGTCACAACGCATGTTATGCATATGCTAGTGCTCGCACTCATGTTCATGCCTCATCAATGCATTATCGCACACTTGCACACTAGCACTCAGCCATTTCTCAATTTCTCCTCCGACCAGCGTTAAGCGCGCGGTCCGACCAGCGTAACACGCATCAGGTCTATTTCTTTAATCACAACGCCCGTGGCCCGCGTGAAACGCCTCAACTGGCCAGTGTCTCTGGCCAGCGTCAAAGCGCATCAGGCGCAACACCGATCTCCTCACGAACCGAGCCAGCGTAAAACGCATCAGGTTGGTCGTCTTCCGGCGTCTTAGGGCATCGTCCCGCGTAACACGCATCGGGGCGGCATTCACTACCCCGCGTAACACGCATCAGGGTTTATTGTGATCACACATTCACAAACCTCAATTTTATCTGAACCCCGCGTTAGACGCATCAGGGCAATTTAGGTGATCACAATGCACATGTCACTCGGGCATACTCGTATATGCATATGTCGTGCCAATGTTCATGATACACATTCATGACTGGGCACTCACAAATTTCACAATGGCATTTAGTTCAATGAATCACGAACCCAAGTAAATCAAATCACCCCACACAGTCATGGCACAATTTCGACACATAAATTATGCATATAAAACACCCAATTGGATCAACATGAAATTTATGCACCCGAAGCTCGCCAAGCTAATCTATTCTTGGTCTCACTGGATGTGCAACTAGGCACCCTCAAATTAATCAGAATTGAGGCTCAATTGGCCAATCAGTTACACAAATCAACCAATCCCGGTATTCACATGCCTAGTCCTCAAATTAATCGCGTCGCGCCCAAATTTAATCTCGCCGTGGGCGACCATCAAACCGTAATTTCTGGGCCAATAATTATCACCAAAATATTCTATTATACTCCCCAAATATCAGTCTAATTGACCACCACCAAAAATTAATATACGGTAGCAAGAAATAATCCACAAATAAAACCGAACTCGAGCCAAATTAATCCGAACTGACTAACCCATTTATCATCGCCTCTCGGCCACTAATCCTCCATTAATTTATTAAACTAATCCATCAAATTGGCCACAATCAAAACCCCTAATTAATTCCACAAATAACCCCTAAATTAACCCCTAAATAACCCTAATTAACCCCTAAACCGGTCTAGAAATGCAAATTATCCTAATTAGGGTTTAGGGTTGTACTCACCGGGTGTCCTACGCTTAAAATGGGCCGAACGGGCCGATTGGGTCCGGTGAACAAAGATGTCGGCGGAATGGAGATGCCGGCCGGAATAAAGGACCCGGAAATGAACGATTAATTCGGATGGGAAATGAACGAGTTTCGACGAGGAAGGCTTAGGGCGGAAAATAATGAGGCGGGCGCGGCTGGCCGGCCAGGTGGCGGGCGACCGGGTCCGTTGCAGACTCCCAACGGGCGGCGGCGGTCTTTGGGAGGGGCCCACAAACAGGGGAGAGAGAGGGAGCAGAGAACGAGAGGGAGAGAGAGGGGGGGAGAGAGGCGAGGGGAGGGAGGAGACCGGGCGATCGGAGCAAATGAGGATCGCCGGCCGATGGCCAGGCGCTGGCCCGCACGGGCGCATGGTGGCTCACGACGCGACGCCGGCAAGAACAGGGAGAGAGGAAAGGAGGAAGGGCGAGGGGAGGTGACGGGCTGCACCGGGCGAGCCGGGAAGGATTGGCCTACGGGGTCGGCGCTGGACGGCGGACGAGCCGCAGCGCGGGCGGCCGGCCTGGGCGGGCTTGGCGTCGCGAAGTGGCCGCAGAAAGGGCAGAGCTGGTCCGGAGAGAGAGGGGGGAGAGAGGTAAAGACCAGTCGGGTCTGGGGCGAGGCGCATCGGCGGATTGAGACATGCAGGGGTCCGCGAGCGAAGCGAGCGAGGCGGGAGGGCGGCGAAAGCAAGGTGGTCAAATAAGAACGGAGGGGGGGCAAAAGAAAGGGAGTCCAAAGGAGGAAGAGAAGAAGGAGAAGAAGAAGAGAGAGAGAAAAGAAGAAGAAAGAGAGAAAAAAAAAAAAAAAAGAGAGAGAGAGAGAGAGAGAGAGGGCAGGGGGAAAGGACGGACGGGGACGCGCGGAGGGGGAGAGAGAAGAGAGAGAGAGAGAGAGAGAGAGAGAGAGAGAGAATTTTTGAAAAAATTTATAGAAATTTAATTATTAAACGCAAAACCGGGTCCAATTTCAAAACGGAAAATGGTCTACCGTCCAAAAGTAGACCTCGTGACTTAAAAAAAAGGGACAAAGGCCAAATTAATTTGACCAAAATTTAACGAGGGGGTCTACTAGTCCAAATTTGCACCCGTCCGAAAACCCAAACTTTTCATTATTCCCGATAATCTCGATACCGCAACCTTAATATCGACACCGTCCAATTTATTAAGGCCCCGAAACACCCGAAAATCGATCGCCAAGTTCAGGGGTCCAAATAACGACGAAAATTCGATCGAAAAGCGATTCTAGCGAAATCTCTGGTTGAAAATAATAACCGAGAGTGATCAGTTCTCGGGCGAGATTTTACTATAAGCACACTGACAAATTATGCATTTTATAAACCCCAAAATTGGATTAAAAATTCGGGATGTTACAATTCTTCCCCCCTTACAAAAATTTCGTCCTCGAAATTTACAATCCCAACCCGACTACTCAAACAAATGGGGGTACTGGTGTCGCATCACTTCCTCACTTTCCCAGGTGGCACCTTCCGTCCCGTGATGTTCCCAAATAACTTTGACCAACGGGATCGTCTTGTTCCTCAACACTTGCTCCTTCCCCGCCATCGATTCGCACCGGTTTTTCCACATATGAAACTCTGTCGTCCACGTCTATTACTTCATAATTCAGCACGTGGGTCGGATCCGGTTCGTACTTCCTCAACATCGACACGTGGAAGACGTTATGAACCTGTGACAAATTTGGCGGCAAAGCTAGACGATAGGCCAACGTTCCAATCCTTTCCAAAATCTCAAACGGGCCTATGTATCTTGGACTTAGCTTTCCTTTCTTGCCAAACCGAGACAGTCCTCTCATTGGCGAGATCTTGAGAAACACATGATCGCCAACTTGAAACTCCAATGGTCTACGCCTTCGGTCCGCGTAGCTTTTCTGACGACTCTGAGCTGTCCTCAACCTTTCCCGAATAATCTTCACCGATTCCACCGACTGTTGAACCAACTCTGGACCCGTTATACTTCTTTCTCCTACTTCATCCCAACACAACGGTGTCCTGCAAGCCCTGCCATATAATGCCTCAAACGGCGCCATTTTGATGCTCTGCTGAAAGCTGTTATTGTAGGCAAATTCCACTAAGTGTAACTGTTCTTCCCACTTGCCCTGAAAATCTAGTACACATGCTCTCAGCATATCTTCCAAAGTCTGAATAGTCCTCTCAGATTGGCCATCCGTCTGTGGATGATAGGCCGTACTGAATTGTAACTTAGTTCCCATGGCAGATTGCAGACTTTTCCAGAAATTGCAGTAAATCTGGGATCACGGTCCGACGTGATTGATACCGGTACTCCGTGAAGACGAACTATCCAGACACGTATAAATCTACCAACCTTTCTAGCTCGAAATCCTTCCGCCTTTGCCGCCAGAAGTGCGCTTGACTTGGTCGATCATCCACTATCACCCAAATAGAGTCGTGTCCCCTCTGGCTCCTTGGCAGTCCTGTTACAAAATCCATTGTGATGTGCTCCCATTTCCATTCGGGGATTTCCAACGGCTGTAACATTCCACCAGGTTTGCAGTGCTGCGCCTTCACTTGTTGACATGTCAAACACTTGGCCACATGCTTGGCCACGTCCACTTTCATTCCATTCCACCAATAGTGCTGACGAAGATTCTGGTACATCTTAGTGCTGCCCGGGTGAATACTGTAGTGGCTCCTATGAGCTTCCGACAAAATCTCTTCTTTGAGTTCCAAATCGTCGGGCACGCACAGCCGTCCTCGAAACCTAAGGATTCCATCTTCGACACCTGAAAGTCCGGTTTCCTCTTAGAGTTGTCCATACTCAGAATTTTCTGAATCTCAGGGTCCGTAGACTGCAACGCCTTAATCTTGGCTTGCACTTCCGGCTCAATCCTTAATGTCGCCATCAGACCGGAGAGGTGTCCTACCTCAAACTTAAACTCTGAGTCTCGCGCTCCTTCTAGTAAGGTCCACTTTTAACCAAAGAAATGCGCGATGCTCGATTTCCTGCTTAAGGCATCCGCTACCCGGTTGGCCTTTCCGGGGTGATACAGTATGTCGCAGTCATAGTCCTTCAGCAATTCCATCCAGCGCCTCTGCCTCATATTCAGTTCCTTCTGCGAAAACAGGTACTTGAGGCTCTGATGGTCCGTGTAGATCTGGAACCTTTCTCCACATAAGTAATGCCTCCAAATTTTAAGTGCGAAAATAATTGCTGCCAATTCCAAATCGTGGGTTGGGTAGTTCATCTCATGAGGTCTTAACTGCCGCGATGCATAAGCAACTACTCTTCCATGTTGCATTAGCACGCATCCCAATCCTCTAAGCGAAGCATCGCTATAAATCTCATACCCGCCCGGTCCTGAAGGAATCGTCAGTACTGGCGCTGTCGTCAATCTCTGTTTCAGCTCCTGAAAGCTCTCTTCGCACTTTTCAGTCCATTCAAACTTGGTTTCCTTCTTCAGCAACCTCGTCAACGGTGTGGCTATCGCTGAGAATCTTTCTACAAACCTCCGATAATAGCCTGCTAGTCCTAGAAAGCTTCGAACCTCAGTAACTGTCGTCGGTCTCGGCCAGTCCATTACTGCTTCAATCTTTGCCGGGTCCACGGAGATTCCTTCACCGGATATTATATGCCCAAGAAATGCTACTCGGTTCAGCCAAAACTCGCACTTGCTAAACTTAGCATATAGTGCGTGCTCCCTTAACGTCCGTAGAACCTTCTCCAAATGCACCTCGTGTTCCTCGGAACTCTTCGAATACACTAAAATATCGTCGATGAAAACAATGACAAACTGGTCTAAGAATTCCTTGAATACCCGGTTCATTAAGTCCATGAAAGCAACAGGGGCATTAGTCACTCCAAATGGCATCACTTTGAAATTCATAGTGTCCATATCTAGTCCTGAATGCTGTCTTTGGAATATCCTCCCTTTGGATCCTTAACTGGTGATACCCTGTCCTCAAGTCAATCTTAGAAAACACCGATGCTCCTTGCAACTGGTCGAACAGGTCGTCAATCCTTGGGAGGGGATACTTATTCTTGACCGTCACTTGATTTAGCTGACGGTAGTCGATACACAACCTTAGCGACCCATCCTTCTTTCTGACAAATAAAACCGGTGCTCCCCATGGAGACGCGACTCGGTCGGATGAAACCTTTGTCCAAAGAGTTCCCGTGATCCGGACCTTCAATTCCTTCAACTCGACAATGACATCCTCAGGGGCGGCTTCGAGATTGGCTCAGTCCTGTGGGGCCAACTCGATAATAAATTCTACTTCCCTTTCTCAAGGGCAATCCCGCAAATTCCCGAGGAAAGACATCGAAAATTGCACACCACTGGTATATTCTCAAGCAAAGACTTCACCTATCCGACGGATCAACCACAATGGCTAAATAACCTTGACAGCCCTCGTCCAACAACTTAGTTGCTTCCACCGACGAAACCCAAGGGATCGAGGTTCCTCCTCGACTCCCTACAAACTCAAATCTAGGGCGCCCAGCCGGGCTAAACTGGATCGCCCTGGTACTACAGTCCATCACGGCATTCTGGCTTAACTAGCCATCCATGCCCACAATCAAATCAAAATCATACATCGGCAACACAGCTAGGTCTATCCTGCTTTCTACACCACCAATCACTATCTCACAATTCGGGCATCCTAGAGATATGCATATCTTATCCTTCAATGGCGTAGTCACACACAATTGCACTTCTAACACAACAGGCTTTAACCCAATCAATTCAACAAACTGAGCAGATATAAACGAATGTGATGCTCCCGGATCAAATAATGCATATGCTATATGGTGGCACAGAGAAACCATACCTGTGACCACCCCTGGCGCATTTTCCACCTCCCTTCGCGCCATTGCATACACTCGTCCTTGCGCCGGTGGTCTGCTCATAATGGCTGGCGGGGCATTCCCAGGCTGGTTCCCAATTCGAGGTGGTTGTTGCATCGGGATTCCCATGGGGCGTTGTTGGGGGCAATTCCTGATCTGATGATCCATACTCCCACACTTGAAGCAAGCCCCAAATCTGTTCTGTTGATGGTTCGGCTTCCCGATGTCCCTCCTAATCGGTGGGACAAATCGCCTGTTTCCCGCCATCGGTTTCTTCCCAAAACGGCGGTTGTCTCTAGCCGGGGCGAACCGCGATCCAGAGGCGGCTGCCCTATCAGTCTGATCCCGCTCTATAGCCTGTGCCCGTTCATACATCTCGCTGTAGTCCTTGATGTTCAGCGATATCATTTGACTCCTCAGGTCCGGTTTCAGTCCATCCCTGAATCTCCGCGCCTTGTCCTCAGGGTGCTCTACCATTCTTAGTGCGAACCTTGACAGTCTTGTGAATTCTGCTTCGTACTGGTCAACTGTCATCGATCCCTGTCGGAGCCTCATGAACTCCGCTAGCTTCCTCTCCCTAGCACTCTCCGAGAAGAACTTTCCCAAAAAGCTCTCAGAGAATATGGCCCACGTCTGAGCAGTTCCCTCGAGAAACACCCTTCCTTTAGTGGCCTTCCACCAATCATTGGCATTGTCCTGCAGTTGGTACACGGCCAATGTTACCTTTTCGACCTCAGTGCACCCTAGCACTTCAAAGGCCTTCTCCAGTTCCTCAACCCAACGGGGTGCGGTCTCAGGGTCACCCTTGCCATTGAACCTTGGTGGCTTTAACTTCAGGAACTGTTCCACCAGCTTTGACATTGGCCTGGCCACATTTACCGGGCCTGGGATGGGATTCTCCACATTTCCCTGATTTCCACCATTTCCATTGTTTCCATTATTCCCGTTATTCCCGTTATTCCCATTGGCCCCATTGGCAGCAGCAATGGCGGCCTCAACAGCAGCGGCGATAGTGGCATCTCTCTCCTGGGCCAATCTACCTCCCAGAATTCCAGCTTCCTCGAGGGCTCTTAGGATTCCATCTACCCTCGGATCCTCCGCAACTCTTACTTGCGGTTCTACACGGTCCGGCTCCGGACCTCGACCTCGACCTCTACCTCTTCTACGGCCTCGACCTCTACCTGGAATCCTTGGTTACTCGTCTCTCCAACTTGTAAGTCCATCGTCCTGCTATAATTTCCCATCGGGATTAGAGACTTAAACCAATCTAAACGGTCTAAAAAAGTCCTAGGCGGGGAGCTTAATGATAGCGACAAGCAATCACTCGGCATGCGATTAAGCGTAAATAACACGGACTTGATCCACGAACACGTGTACTAACCTCGGGTCCCGCCTTTTTGCACTTCACGGGTCAATAACGCAACCAATCAATCAAGACACGCACAATCAGGAGGTACACTTAGCACACGAGGTCCACCTATTGGCTACCCAAGGTCATCGCTCCTTATCACTCCAGGCTTCGACCTAATTGGACCGAGCTGACCTTGCTCTGATACCAAATCAAACGGGGATGTCACGCCCCGCACTCCTCGGTGCGCCACATCCCTCGCAGAGGTCGATTCGTGTGCGACGTCCCAGGACGCGTCGCCAACCCAACATCCAATACAGAGATATAATGCACATGCGGAAGCAGTTAAAACTACCCGTACAAACATGAATACATAACCAAGGGTAACCACCAAAATCAACACTTGTACTAATACTGGAATTCATATACAATATTCAATTACAACCCGGATACCCAAAAATCAAAAACAGTTCAAGGCCACTACTGACAAAAAGGGGTAAGTGGATCGGGGTTCGGGTACTACAATTAACTGGGCCCTTCCCAAAAATGCATCGACACGCCCATCATCCTCAAGGCCGGGATCCGAAAATGTCGGTTTTACAACAACCGTGAGAATAAATCTCAAATGAGTAATTCCCAAACCTAAACTAGGCTAACATGCACCTCCCCCGGTACTAACAACACAAAATGCAAAATCGATACATCCTCGGGCCCTCGGCCTAAATCTAGTCTCACTAGACCCCGCAGTTTATCACGCCAAATCAAATAAAAACAGCCACGCTTGTAAATTTAATCACAACACATACACGTGCATTTCTATGTCACAACGCATGTTATGCATATGCTAGTGCTCGCACTCATGTTCATGCCTCATCAATGCATTATCGCACACTTGCACACTAGCACTCAGCCATTTCTCAATTTCTCCTCCGACCCGCGTTAAACGCATCAGTCCACCCGCGTAACACGATCGGTCTATTTCTTTAATCACAACACTTACGCGGGCCAGCCCGCGAACGCCTCAACCGCCCGCTGTCCTCTAGCCCGCGTCAAACGCATCAAGCGCAACACCGATCTCCTCACGAACCCTGCCCAGAGCCAGCGTAAAAACGAGATCAGGTTGGTCGCCTTCCCACAGACGGCATCGTCCCGCGTAACACGCATCGGGGACGGGTTCACTACCCCGCGTAACACGCATCGGGTTTATTGTGATCACACATTCACAAACCTCAATTTTATCTCGAACCCCGCGTTAGACGATCGGGGCAATTTAGGTGATCACAATGCACATGTCACTCGGGCATACTCGTATATGCATATGTCGTGCCAATGTTCATGATACACATTCATGACCAATAACCACACTTGGGCACTCATAAATTTCACAATGGCATTTAGTTCAATGAATCATGAACCCAAGTAAATCAAATCACCCCACACAAATATGGCACAATTTCGACATATAAATTATGCATATAAAACACCCAATTGGATCAACATGAAATTTATGCACCAAGCCCGCCAAGCTAATCTATTCTTGGTCTCACTTGGATATGCAACTAGGCACCCTCAAATTAATCAGAATTGAGGCTCAATTGGCCAATCGCCACACAAATCAACCAATCCCGGTATTCACACGCCTAGTCCTCAAATTAATCGCGTCGCGCCCAAATTTAATCTCGCCGTGGGCGACCATCAAACCGTAATTTCTGGGCCAATAATTATCACCAAAATATTCTATTATACTCCCCAAAAATCAGTCTAATTGACCACCACCAAAAATTAATATACGGCGCGCAAATAATCCACAAATAAAATCCGAACTCGAGCCAAATTAATCCGAACTGACTAACCCATTTATCGCGCCTCTCGGGCCACTAATCCTCCATTACTTTATGAAACTAATCCATCAAATTGGCCACAATCAAAACCCCTAATTAATTCCACAAATAACCCCTAAATTAACCCCTAAATAACCCTAATTAACCCCTAAACCGGTCTAGAAATGTAAATTATCCTAATTAGGGTTTAGGGTTGTACTCACCGGTGTCCCACGCTTAAAAAAATTGGGCGGACGGACCCGATTCTGGTCCGGATGAACAAGACCGCCGGAACAAAGATGTCCCGCCGGAATAATACCCGGCGGAGCGATGACGGCGGAATGGTGACCGGCCGGACTGTTCGGGCGGGGAACGGGCGGCGACGCAGGCGGGCAGGGGCGGCTTCGGCGAGGTTGGGCGGCGGCGGTCGGCGACGCGGCGACCGCGGCAACGACTACTCCGTAGCCAGTAGCGGCGTCTTTGGGAGGAGAGCGACCGAGGGTGAGAGAAGGAAACGAGGCGAGGGAGGGGCGGGGAAGCGTGAGGCCGTGGCGGGAAGCGTGAGGGCAATCAATGACAGCCTTGTATTGACCACCCAATAGGAAGCCTTGGGCGGGCGGGTTGTCGCCGCCTGCACTGGCCAGAGGGGAAAGGAGCAGCGGCGGCGGACGGGCTGCACCGGGCGAAGTTTGCGGGCGGCGACGGGCGGCGCGACGGCGGACGAGCCGATCAAGGGCGAAGCTCAGCTGCTTGGCTTGGTTGCCTGGGCAGACAAGAGAGATCTGGGTCGGGAGAGAGAGGGGGGAGAGAGACCAGCCGGGTCCCGTCGGGGCGAGGTCGGGTCGGGTCGGGCGACGACGACGCGGCGGGTGGTGGGGAGGGGAGGCGAAAAGGGGGAGGCGGAGGGCGGCCGCAAGAAGAAGAAGGAAATGAACGCAGAAGAAGAAGAGAAAGAAGCAGGAGTCCAGAAGAGGAGGAAGAAGGAAGAAAGGAAGAAGAGAGAAGAAAGAAGAAAAAGAGAGAAAAAAAAAAAAGAAAAGGAGGAGAGAGAGAGAGTTGAGAGGGAGAGAGGAAGGGGACGGACGGGACGCCAGAGAGGAGGGGAATCCAAGGAGAAGAGAGAGAGAGAGAGAGAGAGAGAGAGAAATTTTGAAAAAATTTATACTAATTTAATTATTAAACGCAAACCGGGGTCCAATTTAAAACGGAAAATGGTCTACCGGTCCAAAGTAGACCTCGCACTTAAAAAGGGACAAAGGCCAAATTAATTTGACCAAAATTTAACGAGGGGGTCTACTAGTCCAAATTTGCACCCGGTCCGAAAACCCAAACTTTTTCATTATTCCTGACAATCTCGATACCGGCAACCTTAATACTGACACCGTCCAATTTATTGCGTCCTGAAACACCCGAAAATCGACTGCCAAGTTCAGGGTCCAAATAACGACGAAAATTCGATCGAGTGCGATTCTAGCGAAATCTCTGGTTGAAAATAATAACCGAGAGTGATCAGTTCTCGGGCGAGATTTTACTATAAGCACACTGACAAATTATGCATTTTATAAACCCCAAAATTGGATTAAAAATTCGGGATGTTACAGGCTAGGTCAAATTTTTCATTACCGTGGGCTTAGTCTAGTTAAGCTCAAATCATTCACTCAAGTTCATTCACCGCACGGTCCAATGCAAATGCATCTATGTGAGCCAATTACTATAAATGCTCCTCAAATTTATATGCAATTTAACTAATTAATTTTTTTTTCTAGGGACGGGGATCGATCCCTAATTTTTATGCAATGAATGACTAATAGGGTCTCTAAAATTTAGGTGTCAACAAAGTTGCACTTATAATCATCCATAATTATACGGAAAAATCAAGACCTTTCACGATGTGGAGTGTGATATGGCTCCAAATGTCCATATGTAATAGACCAAAAACATTAGCACGTGATGTGCTTTAAGGAAAGGAAATCATGATTGTTTAGCCAATGGACAAAAAGAGCATTTGGGATGAGGAAAGCAAGCACCATAACTTAAGCGTTGATGAGATAAGAAAATATCATTATTGCTTTTGACATTACAAAGGTTGCCCTCATTGAAGGGAACAGAAGAAAAATCAAGATTTTTGGGTAGTGTGGCCCAAAAATAAAGTCCATCATGATTTTTACTAAAGCCCATTAGTTTCCCAATTGACAGGGCCCGAAAGAAATAGACATCAGAATAAATAAGGATTCGGTAGGAATTGTCTTCACAAAGTATGGAGATAGAAATGATATTGAATTGAAAATCAAGAATGAGACGGACATATTTTAATGTGATGGATGGACTCAAATAGACAATTCTAATTTTTGCGATAGAAGTGCCACTTCCATTGGGAAGCCGAACTGAAGTACTATGAGGAGATTCACAAATATGGGAAAGGAAACATTCATCACAAACTATGTAGTCAGTAGCACCTGAATCAATAATCCATGCCTTAATTGAAATAGAGTTCATAAGCCAATAGAATACAGATGCATAGCTGGCCATCTAGTCGTGAGTTCCCAGCTAACTTAATGCCTTCATGATTTGTTGGAATTGATCTTGATTGATAAGCTGATTGACCTTGGCATTCGCTGTAACTGAAATATTCTGTTTCCTTTTTTCTTTGTCTGTCAGCTTTGCATGCAATTTTCAATAATTTTCCTTAGTGTGATAATGACGTTTGCAATAATTGCAAAATTTACCTTTTCTTTAATTGGAATTTTGGCCATTTGATACGGATGATGTGGCAAAATCTCAGCCGTTGGAAGCTTTCCATGAGGGTGACGATGTGGCATGATATGCGTTGTTCGATCTACGCGCGGCTAACATAAAATATGGACAGCCATATAGGGCTGCGTGCCCTGAGCCATACGATCACATGATTAAATCTCGGGCCACTCATCTAGGCTAAAGTTTGAGCGCATCCTGGGTTGTTGGATTGAGACAGCATGATTAAATTGTGCTCGTCGATTCCGGGTGAAGAATTCACAAATATGGAAAAGGAAATGTTAGTCACAAACTATGGGTCAGTAGCACCTGAATCAATAATCCATGTCTTGGTTGAAATAGAGTTCATGAGCCAATAGGATACGGCTGCATAGCTGGCCATCTTGTCATGAGTTCCTAGTTGGCTTAATGCCTTCATGATTTGTTGGAATTGATCTTGATTGATAGGGTGATTGACCTTGGCATTCACTGCAACTGAAATATTTTATTTCCTTTTTCTTTGTCTGTCGGCTTTACATGCAATTTTTAAAATTTTCATTAGTGTGATAAGGACATTTGTAATAATCACAAATTTTACTTTTTCTTTAACTGGAATTTTGTGTGACATCAAGGAAATTCCTTAATAATAAGTAATTAACGTTGGAGATTTTCTATGTTTGATAATAATACTTAGATTATAAGCTAAGTATTATCTAGCTTAGTATTTGTGCAGACAAGTAATCGTTATTGGACCCTAAATTGCGAAGCACGTATTCGAGAATGATTAGCTCGATGTATTTAATATTTTAAACGTTGTTGTGTACGTCAATAGTAATGCACTATTAATTAATTTTCCGTTGTCTTGGTAATTAGTGGGTAGTATTATTGGTTAATTTTTGGTTAAGTAGTGTTAACCATTTTATTAAATTCTATTTGGTGTTAAAAAGGGAGGAGATATTCTCACCAAAATATCTCTTCAAAACATTCTTCTCACGTAGCCCTTGAGGGAGTGAACTTGACCGCATGTCACTTGTCCTCTTAAGCTAAGCTTCTTGTTTAACACCTAGCCTAATCAATCATTTTCCTTAGCCACTACTCCTTCCGATTAAGCCCATGATTTCTTACATTTGGCCGTGATGAAAAGAGGATGTGCTACCTGTGAGTGCAATGTATTTATCCACCTCAACGTCTCCTTCTCTTTTCATTTTTATTTGGGTAAACACCAAAGGAAATTTTCACCCAAACCGTAACTCCCTTCTTTACTTTCTACTTTCATCATCAAACGATCTAAAATCTACAAGAGAGCTTTAACCTTTGGATATTCAGATTTTGCACAAGGTAAATGAAGACTTTAGATTTAAGCTAAGTAAATCTACTTTGCACTTTTTAACTTGGTTGCTTGAGAAATGCTATTTTGACGTGTGATAATAGTAAGGACATAGTGATGGTTGGATCTATTTTGCTGGTTTTGTACATGTTCAAATGTATGGGATTTGTTTCTTTAAAGTGTGGTGAAAATCGGCAAGTGAAACGGTTAAATCTGAATGTGTAAATGTTATCTTTGAGGTGATTGTTGAATTTTTCTTGCTAGTTTTATATATGTTTAAAAGGGTAGAAAATTGTTTTACTCAAAGTGATGTATATTAAGTGAGTGTAAATGATGATTCTATTTACTTATGAAATGAGTAGGTTTTAACATCGAATTCTGGTTTTGTCTACTTTACCTTCAGAGTTTACGTTCAAACTTTACCTTCGGATTTTACCTTCAGACTTCACCTTTAGACTTTACTTTTAAAACTGCTCGAGACTCTACAGATTAGAACCAGGACATGTCTACTTTTAGAATTGCTCAAACTTTACTGTCAAAGTTTGGATGTATTCAATTTTAACTAGAATAGACTTTATTTTCAAAGTATAGATAAATGTATTTTATAAACCGATGAAGTTTTATCTCAAAAGTATGGATATGCGTACTTTCTAAACTTGAGCAGACTTTAACCTTTGAGTCTGAATTGCTTCATACTTATTTGTTTGGTTAAGACTTCATTCTTGATGAATATGTGGTGAAGCAGAAATATGAATGTACATAATGAAATGCATATAAATGCTTATGAATATAGTTACGGTTTGCATGGAAATAATATAGTTCTGTCACCCATAAATCAAATGGTGTCGATGTCCCAAGTGTCAGGATGCCCCGCTTTGTGGTACGGGATACCTTGCTATGTGGTACCAGATGCCCCGAGAGTGTCAGGATGCCCCGCTGTGTGTGGTACAGAATGCCTCGAGACTGTTTGGGAGGAGAAATAATAAACATAATGCATGAATATGAGTGTTATATACCATATGCCCTGCTGTGTGGTACAGAATGCCTCGAGACTGTTCGGGAGGAGAAATAATAAACATAATGCATGAATATGAGTGTTATATACCATATGCTTATGTCCGAGTAAAATTATTGTGAAATGTTGAATTACTCAGATTTTTGTGGCACATCCAGACGGAAAGTGTATAACATGCATTTAAGTTCTATGCATACTATTTGTTATGCTGTATGTTTTTTATGCCGGTGAAGTGATAAGCTGATTTCTTAACTTAAAACTAGATATTTCATTTACTGGGTCTCGACTCATTCCTTTATTTTTCAGGCGTGTAGGATTGGACAATCTGTCGCCAATGCTTGCTGGTTTTCTTAGACACTATGAGTGCCGATGACGTTGATATTCTTTTCTTGAGGACGGATATAATTTATACCAGATGCATATCTACTATATGGGTTGATGTGGGGCTTCGAGAGTGGGTTTCTCATCGGTTTATAGCATGGTATATGAACCTCAATGGCGACTTGGTTGGGCCGTTGTGGGATTTTGATTGATTTGAAGGCGGTGACACCTCGACTCATTGTAAAATCTACTTTTGCACGGGCAGTTTTTGGAGTGGATTGTAGCATGGAGATAGGCAATCTTGACTTACCCAGACTTTTATTTTTGTGATTATATGATGTTTGTTTGAACTTGTAAATCGACAAGTGCCGTTAATAAAAGCACTAGTATGTTGACTAAACTTGTGTGTTTTTGTTTTACTTCGAACTTGTTCAGAATTTGACTTCCGCTAGCTTGATTATTAATAATTTTATTGCACACGTGTCGTATGTGACGTTTACGGAGTGTCACATTTTGGCCATTTGATATGGATGATGTGGCAAAATCTCGGCCGTTGGAAGCTTTCCATGCGGGCAATGATGTGGCATGATGTGCGCTTATTCGATCTAAGCGCCGCTAAGATGAAAGATGGACTGCCAGTTTGAGCCACGTACCTTGAGCCATCCGATCATGTGATTAAATCACAGCCACTCATTTGGACTGAAGTTTGAGCGTGTCTTGGGCTATCGGATCAAGACGCCGATTAAATTGTGCTTGTCGATTCCAAATGAAGAGGAGTTGTCTGCCCATTCTCGAGCGAGAAAGACCTCCATGGTTGGGTCTTTCTATTGCAATTTGTTGTTGCTCCAAGCGTTGCCTTTGCCACAAGGACGATGCGGTCGCTGACTTTCAGGTTCTTTGTGGAGGCAAGGTGTTGGGACACTTCTTGCACCACGGGTTGGTGGATCCGTCCGAGCGAGGGGACCAGAACCATGGCAAGAATTTGGCTTCAAAAAGATAGCTATGTCGTCTTTAGAATAAGTAGGAATCTTGTTACCTTTTCTCACTCTTTGATTTCTCGATATTGGGTTAGGATGGCTTTGGGACCTTCGAGTTTCTCTTCGGCCATTTCTCATTCCAAAGGGCTGACAACCAATTGAAAATGGTGGTGACTGAGAGGTTGCCCTGTTTTAGCTCCAATAGAGCTTGGGTTAAACAAAAAATTTTAGCCCTAGCAAGCTTATTACTCATTTCCCGAATGCTCTCCCAAATTTTTTTTGCATCTTCGATCGGAGGAAGTCCGACAACGACCTCCAGGTTGAGATAGTTGCCTATCCATGTTCGGATGAGCTGATTACACTTTCTCCAGTGTCGTGCATGCCGCTCATTGGACAGCACTGGCACGGCCCCACCAATGAATCTATCATTGTCCTTTGTAATTAGGGCACACGGGATCAAACGAAGTAGTTCTTGTCAGGGACCCGCGGCCCTTGGGGGTTATTGTTGCGACGCCCCAAGCTTGTCACTGTCCCGTTTCTTTTATCTTGTCAATGTGCACATGCAGAAATGTGTATAAACAAACTTCTACACAAATAACAGTTGTAAATCAGGGAAGAACTACAAACATAATACACTTCACTATATCGTCGGTTCATTTACAGGACTATTCTTTTTTCATTTCCGGCTACAACAAAAGGCTGGGATATCCCCAAGCTCCGCTTCTGGACTGTATTAACCAAAATTATGATACCCTTCACTATACGACGGTACTTAGGGTTTGGCCGTCGCCACATTGGACACCACCCCATCATTTGGTCCAGGTGGCTTATTGAACCCATGAAGGAGGCCGACAAAGTCCTCATCGAACCAAACATACCAAGCTATATAACAGTGTGGAACCAAGTTGTCCAGTCCTTCCTTGACCCAAATCGTGGTAATGCATCTATGGTAGGCAACATCTTCTTCTACATCAATATTATCCACAACAAACATCTCCATATCTACGGGTAAACCAAACATTCAGGAGGCAGAGTAGTCATACCTACAAGTTTGAAAATTAAATGAGTGAGTTGGGAAACTCAGTAAGTAGAACTCCTAATTCCCTACTAGGAAAACATCTCATCATCAAATTTAGCGACATGACACTAGTAACATATATTATTGATAGTAGATCAATAGCAATATCATGCTTAGTGCTTACTTATCCTTGACTTGTCAATGAACACATAAACATGTTTATGCACATATCAGAGCATATGAAAGATTCATTTAGTGTCATTCTGGCTTAACTAGGGTATCTCGGCTCAACCGAGGCATCCAGCTTCAAGTTAGGCATCTTGATTCAACCAGAGCATCCCGGCTCAACCAAGGCATCCAGCTTCAAGCTAGACATCTTGACTCAATCAGGGCATCCTGACTCAACCGAGGCATCCCGGGACTAGCTCACTCGAGACATTCGGATTCAATCAAGGTATTCTAACTTAACTAGGGCATCCCAACACTAGTTTACTGAGGCATTTTAGGCTTAATCCAGGCATCCTGTTCAATAAACGAGGCATTGCAGCCAATGCTATGTGATGACGGGCGCATCTTCTCTTTAGTGATCACATATAATGCTTCAAGCACTCCGGTTGCTTATCTTTTTCTTTAGCCAATGCATACACAAGCCCATGGGCGTGCTCAAATTAATATGTGTGTGCGTTATGACCTTCCATATATATAATATGCCGGGAATAATCCTTGGTTCGTGGCTTGAACTAAACGTCTAGAGCCGATCCCCGCACTGAGCAAGGCTTGGAATTGGCATGCCTCAATGCCGACCGAGGCCTTGTGGCTTGGTTTTCTCGCCTTAACGTTGCATCCAAGCCGGGCAAACATTGGCCTTGTCTCAAGGTGTGAGAACACTTAAGCATGCAAGGTACAAAAAACAAAACACAGACCTTTAATCATGTTCATAGCTTTCATGGGTGGACACACGATTAAAGTCAACGATGTAGCTTATCGCCCTAGCCAAGAGTTAGGAATTCTACTTACCTAAGGATGGTCTAGAAAGCTTGGCCGAGAGAGAGAGAGAGAGAGAGAGAGGCATGCAAGGGAAAGGAGAATGAGAATGTGAGCCTAAAGTTTGGAAATGAAGAGGGGTTCTTCTATTTATAGGCCTCAACTTCATCATTGCTTGTCCAAGTGGTCCAATTGATTTCCTTGAAGTGGCAAGCCTACTAGAATGAGTTGGCCAGCCTATTGGATAAGTGGCAAGCCTAACAAGAAGAGGTGGCAAGCCTAAGCTCCTAGGGAAATCATAAAGCCAATGTGTTTGTGAAATAAACCAAGAGATGTCTTGTATCATAATGAAGATATGGGTGTGCGTGTGCGATGGTTATTTTTAATCTATTTAATTGACGAAAAAGATATGAGTGTGTATCTATTCAATCGACGGTTTTTTTTTAGTGGATATTTTTAAAAAATGGTTATTAATTTTTGTTGAAAAAATGATTAATTTTCTTAATTTGAATTTGCAATTTGTCTCTTGAAACAATATCCATTAATGCAACATTTCAAGAAAAGGACGTACCTATTCAAAAACATTGTTATAAATTTGTTGTTTCTGTTTCAATACTTTTTAACTTCTCGATTTTTTCTCAAAAAAAATACAACTATTGTTTCCAATTATTTTCCTTTTTAGAGTTATTGGAGAAATACCGAATTAATATATGGTATTCTCGTTTGAGAGTTTGTTGTATCCTAAAGGACTTTTCCAATGACCATTAATAACGCTGTGAGGTAAATAATTTCTTAAAGACAATGTATTCACATCTCGAAGTTTAACTTTACGGGAAATAGGCATTGCGGAAGTAAGAAGGCAAAAGAGTCAGGCGATAGAGGAGGGGGCGGAGTATAGGGGTGTGCAACCAGATCGGGGTTTATCCAGAAATCGGACCGGCCCACCCGAAAAATAGGTCCGGGAACCGTTCCTATTTGAATCGGTCCGGGAACCGGTTCTATTTTTTCGAAATCGGTTGGAACCGGTCCGGTTCCTAGGTCTAAGTGAAAATCCACCCGGACCGGTTTTAGAACCAGTTTTAATTTACTGTAAAAAAACCCTAGCATTTGTTACTCTCAGTCTCTCCCTTGAGTCTCTTCTAGTTTGCCGATTCGCTTTCTTGGCCCTTCTCGATCTGCTTTCGTAAGAACTTGTCGTTCTGTTGCTCATGCGCTCATCGCCCGTTCTTTGCTCGTCGCTGCAACCCAGCTCGTTGTCGCGGCTGCTCGCCGTAACCCAGCTCGTAGCATCTCGTCCGGTTCTAAAATCGGAACCGGACCAGTTCTAAAATCGGAACCGGACCAGTTACTCTCAATCAAAATCACAAGAAACACGGAGTTTATATAAGCTATTTGGTAGAATAGAGACAAAAGCACGAATAGCTGATTGTCAATTTTGATTTCTGAGGCCTTCGCAATAGTTTAGCGTTTTCTTTTTATGCTTATGTGCCATAGCGTTTATGGAGAAAATTTACCTAGAAGCTAAAGCTCCTGGAAGCTTCTTGAATGTTTAAGTGAAACCTAATTAATGAAAAATAAGCTTCTGAGGTACCAATGATAAGACTTACTGGAGTTAGCAACATGTAGCTTCTCAAATTAGTTTCTGTTTTTGGTTGAGTGTTGTTAGAGCCATATTAGTTCAATGGTTAGGTGTGATTCGCATTTGAATTACAGGATGAGAACGTGGTAATAACCATTACTTGGAATTTGTGACTAGTATATTATACTGGGACTTGCAAGATCTTGATCACATAGCTATGAGACATGCATTCATTCGATCCGTAGCTATGAGACATGCTGAATATTTCTCTGGTAGCAACTTGATGCTAATTTCCTCTTGAATTGCCCATGCATACATGCATGCAGGAGAGAATTCATGTATGTGTCTTGAGCGCGATTCTGTATGTGTCTAATGAAGGGCTCGAGAGGTTTTTGCTCTCACCTCTCTGTTTCTTGCTTGTTCTCGTCCGGCTTTGACATATTTTGATGCATGCCCTTTGATCTGGATCAACAAGCAATCCATTGTGAAACAAGAACAAAGAGTTTGACTTTGGTTCGCTATGCTTTATGGTTGTAATTGTTGTTACACAAATGAAGAGTTCGGACTTTTTATTCGGGATAAGTATAACACAAGTGCCATAACTTTTGTCGGGAGGATACTTAAGTGCCATAATTTTTTTTTTTGGCTCACTTGAGTGCCATAACTTACAAAAAAAATTACTTAAGTGCCACTTACGAGTTGGTCGTGAGGGCCCAAAAACAGTGACTTTTTTTTCGGCGAACCCCGACCTTCCGGTGAGGCGAGCACCACTAGCTTGAAGAGGAGGTGTCAGTGAATCATTCCATGGCCTCCATTCGTCTTGAAATTTCCGTTTTAGCCTCCGTTGACGAAGGTAAAAATGCTTCGTAGTCACACAAATCGGCTCGATAAATGTGTGACTACGAAGCATTTTTACCTTCGTCAACGGAGGCTAAAACGAAATTTCGAATGAATGGAGGCCATGCAATAATCACCAACACCTCCTCTTCAAGCTAGTAGTGCTCGTCTCGCTGGAAAGGTCATCGTTAAACTGGAAAAATCGCGGTTTCGTGCCTTCACGACTAGCTTGTCGAGAGGGGTTGGTCGTGAAGGCTCAAGCGGTTTTTCGAAAGCTTGATGACCTTCTGGTGAAAGAGCACCACCAGCTTAAAAAGGGTGCCGGTGAATCATTCCATGGCCTCCATTAAATCTCAAAGTTTCCGTTTTAGCCTCCGTTGATGAAGATAAAAATGCTTCATAGTCATACAAAATCGGCTCAATAAATGTGTGACTACGAAGCATTTTTACCTTCGCTAACAGAGGCTAAAATGGAAATTTCGAGACGAACGGAGGCCACGAAATAATTCACCGACACCCCCTCTTCAAGCTGGTGGTGCTCGCCTCACTAGGAAGGTCATGGTTTGGCCGGAAAAGCCACGGTTTCGAGCCCTCACAACCAGCTCGTAAGTGGCACTTAAGTGATCTTTTTTTTGAAAATTATGGCACTCAAGTGAGCCAAAAAAAAATTATGGTACTTAAGTGTCCTCTGTACAAAAATTATGGCACTTGCATTGTACTTACCCCATTCTTATTCTATGATTGTTGGTCCTATATTGTTGTAAAATTTGTCTTCTGTAGATTCCTGACTTTGTATAGTTTAATTTCAGGTGATGGATCAAGACAAAGACATAGCAATGGAAGCAGATGGATATAATGAAATGAGTTCTCTCATGGAATTGCCATTCCATGAAGCTGCTGAAGTGGACTCTACAACCGTGAGTGTGACAAACAAGATAAGGATACCTAACTCTCGTCCTCCTCTTGATAAAAAAAGCGAGCTAATCAATTGGAAACATGGGATAATTTTTTCAAAAATCATAGATGAGAACACAAAGAAAGTAACTATGGTAAAGTGCATTCACTGTGGGAAAGAGTATAAATACTCTATTGATCATGGAACATCTAGTATGTGGAAGCACTTGAGAACCTGCAAAAAGTATCCGCATACAGATAAGAAGCAAATGTTGTTTGCACCATGTAACTAAGACGTGGTTGGCGAGGTAGGGGAGAATACCAGTGATGGTAGTATCTTAACAACTTGGAAGTTTGATCAAGAACGTTGTAGGCACATGCTTGCTAGGATGATCATTATTGATGAACAACCTTTTTTCACGATTGAGCGTGTTGGTTTTCGTGATTTTGTCACTGAATTACAGCCTCTATTCCAACATTTATCACGATTTACAGTGGCTAGAGATTGTATGAAGTTGTATTTGAGTGAAAGAACTTGTTTGAAAGCTTACTTTAGTAAGCTTAATTCTAGGATTGCACTCACGACTGATATATGGAGTTCCGTTCAAAACTTGAACTATTTATATTTCACTACACATTTTATTGATGAAAACTGGAAGTTGCATAAAAGAATCATTAATTTTGTGGTGATGCATAGTCATAAGGGTACAAAGATTGGGAAAATGGTGGAGAAATGCATTTACGAGTGGGGAATAGAAAAGAAGGTGTCCACAATAACCGTTGATAATACTAGTTCTAATGATGTGGCTGTTGGTTATTTGAAAGAAAAATTTTCAAAGGAAAGGTTTTTGATCTTGAATGGTAATGTTTTGCATATGAGGCGCACTGCTCATATATTAAACTCGATTGTAAAAGATGGATTGAATGAGGTGCGTGATTCTATTGCAAAATGTAGTTAGGTATGTGAGAAGTTCTCCCATGAGAGCTCGAATATTTCAATCTTGTATTGAGAGTGTGAGGATTATATACAAGGGTTCAGTTTGTCTTGATGTTGCCACTAGATGAAACTCCACTTAGCTAATGTTAGATACAGCCATAAAGCATAGGAAAGCTTTTGAAAAGATGGAAGACGATGATTCATCTTTCTTAAGGGAGATTGACAATGATTCTCCTCAAAATGAAGATTAGGAAAATGACATCATTCTTTCTAAGTTTCTGAAATAGTTTTCTAATGCCACTAAACGGATGTCAGGAAGTTCATATGTTACTTCAAATGATCATTTTGAGGATGTAGCTTTTTTGTTTAAATATTTGAATCATGTGGCGAATTCTTTGGAACCTAAGCTTCAAGCTATGGGTTTAAAAATGAAGGAGAAGTTTGACAAATATTATGGGAGTTTGGATAAAGTAAACATCATGGTGTTGATTGCGGTTGCGTTGGATCCTACAAAAAAGTTGAATTATGTGAAGTCTGTTATAAACAAATTTATGATGATGAAGCGAAATTGATGAGATGCATGATAAGGTGAAGCTTGCCTTGAAGCGTTTGTATGAATTTTATGAGCAATCATTTGTTCGTTCTAGTAAACAACATTTTGGTGGTTCAAGCGTAAGTACTAGTAGTAGTGGGTCCAATGCCAATATTGATAACAATGAAGGTAACAATGAGGATGACATCCAAGCTTGGCGAAAAAGCTTTCTTCACGCGAAGAAAAAAGTGTTTAATGAAAACAAGTCTGAGTTTGATCGGTATCTTGAAGCCGAAAGTGAAGATGTCATTAATCTGGACCTTTTGATGTGGTGGAAGAGTAGTGGGTTAAAGTATAAAATCTTATCTTTGATGGCTCGGGATGTTTTGTCCATTCTCGTGACTACCGTTGCTTCGAAGTCGGCTTTTAGTACATCGGGACATGTGCTTGACGGCTTTCAAAGTTCTTTAACTCCTAGAGTGGTGGAAGGTTTGATTTGCACTCATGATTGGTTGAGAGCCATTTGTGTGTCGATTAATGTTGAAGAGTGCATTAAGGACGCAGAAAAGTTTGAGTTGGGTAAGTCGTGTATATTTTATTATTTCTTTTTATCTTGTAATTCATTCACATATTTATCTATTGAGTGAATACTTTATTTAATCTTTTTTTTTTGGTTTTTAGATTTGGATTGTCTTACCAAGGATATTATCATTGGTAAATAGACTTTCTTTTGTGGAAACTCCGATTTTGTGGTGAGTAAATAGACTTTATTAATTGACATATTTGCATTTGTCTTTAGAGCATGATTTCTAGTTGATTTTTCCTTATGTATGAATTTCAAGTTTTTTACCATGCCTGGGATGGTTCTGGATGGTTGCAATGCAAGAACTTTGTTGGGTCTTGCTGTTTCATCATTTTTATGGAGCTGTTTCATCATTTTCATGGAGCTGTGGCTGAATTGGTCTTTTAGGATGGGTCTTGTTATTGTCTTCTCCTAGGAACAGTGGTGCTTTTCATCATTTTCATTTTACTAAAGCACTGACTTTTCAATTGTAGAAGTCCAGAGTTATTGGAGGGTTTTAGCATGATTAGTTCTTTTGTATTTTATCCATCCGTTGTGGGTGAATATTTGGTGAACTTTCTTCGCTTGAAACTAATTGACAGGATTATGCATTAGCTGATATATTTTCATCAATTTCATTTGTATTACTTCATGAAGCATAGAGCACTTGTGAACATGTCAAGGTGAGCATGTCAATTGCTGGACATGGTGCTTGTGGATTGTTTATTTTGCTCCAAATTTCTAAAACCAGAAAAAAAATAGTTTATCGGGTAGACCACGAACCCGAACAGGGAAAAACAAGGTAGATTCCAAAATAGGGTCTCGGGAAAACAGGGTAGGTTCCAGGTTCCAAAAACTGAGAACCGGTTATAATAGGGTAGGTTCCAAGTTTCGTGTCTGGATCCTACCCATCCCGAATCGATCACCCCTATTGTCAAACACTCGAGACTATG
Organism: Syzygium grande; assembly: GCA_024733475.1. Lineage (NCBI taxonomy): Eukaryota > Viridiplantae > Streptophyta > Magnoliopsida > Myrtales > Myrtaceae > Syzygium > Syzygium grande. The sequence continues at coordinate 718,586 of JAMXDD010000009.1, read as the reverse complement.
TTGACATGGTGGGGCGTGACTTCCCAATATTTTCTGTCCATGATGCTTGTGACCCAACATAGGGATTCTCATTTATTGGCAAAAGTACACCACAAGTGTCATAACTTGTGTCTGGCAATCACTTTAGTGCCAAGTCGAAGGAAAATAGATCACTTTAGTGACTCCGCCAAAAAGCCGACCCGGCATTTATATTTAAAAAAAAATGGTCTACTTGTACACGTGAAAATTATGGGCTTTTTTTCAATTTTTTAATTTTTAGAAAATAAGTTTTTAATATAATATAATTTTTTTTTTTTAAAAAAGTACACGTCGTGAGGCTAAACAGCGTCATTTTTGGTTTTTAATGTGACTAGACCTCTCCAACAAGCCGTGGATCTCTCCGGCGAGCCGTATCAACGCCTCACATCGGTTCCGTGAGCCACGTCAGCATTAGCACTAAAATGATCGTTTTTTAAAAAGTTGGCACCAAAGTGATCCGAAAAAAAGTTATGACACCAAAGTGATCGCCCGTCCACACAAGTTATGGCACTTGTGGTGTCTTTTTTGCCCTCATTTATTTATATCAGTACCTCAATTTCAATTCAACATAGATTTACTTTGGGGTGAGCGATTTTTTAATAGGTCAATTCTCAATTTAGGATCGAAAAATGATCTTGAGACTACCAGTTCTAAAACATTGGAACCGAGATTATGATCGGCTTGTTCTAGAACCGTTTTTTTTTTTTTGGTAAAGGTAAAACTATATTACTTTTCAAATCACCATATACACAAAAACTTTGAAGACAAACCTCGACCCAAAGGGACAAAAAATGTCCAAAGGGGGGTCAAGGATGGCTTAACAAGAAATATACAAGGGACGTACAAAGCAACAAAGCCCGAAAGGCTAAGAACTAAAAACTAATGAGTCCTCGGCGCATCTTCAAAGAGTGACTGAGGGAGTCCCCAATGGTTGTTCTAGAACCGTTGGTTGTGCAATAAATCAAGTTTATATAAAAATTACATTAATTCTCTTCAAAAATATTTATTGACCAAGTGGTTAAATTGTTATTTCTTTACATTGAAAACCATAATTTGATTCTTGATGGGTGCAAAATTATCTTCTTCTTCTTCCTTAAAGAGATTGAAAATCGGTTTACAACTAGTTCAATTCAAAAACCGGTTGAACTAGTTTGAATAGAAACGTGGGTAGCTCCGGCGATTTTGGCCTTGGTACAGGGAATCAAACCGGTTGTAGATTCACAGAATTGGTTATCCCCAGAATCGGTTCTGTCGAGTTCTGGGACTAAACCGAATTTCTTCATTAGTCCTCCTAATTTCTACAGAAGTGTTCAAGATTTGCTGCTAAGTTGCTAGGCATTTGGCATTCGGTCTCTCTTCCCTGTAACACAAAGTTCCACTTTGCATGTTATGCCAGTTTGTCCAATCAAAAGTTGAAGTCCTAAAATCTGATCCTTCTTTGGCCGTATGGTGCGCATTATCCGCCCACGAGACGGCTTTCAGCATCAATATGTCATGGCACATGTCCAGTATTTGGCCCCAAAAGCCTAGCTGCAAAGGGGAGCACTTTTTTTTTTTTTTTTTGGTCGAAAATGCATCCTTCCATACCATTTAAGTAGATAAGGTGAAAGTACAATCGAAATGGGTTTCGGAATACAAAATATCTAAAAGGGATTGCGGGGGATTGGAAACCCAGCATTGAGGAAGAGACCTGCGAAGTTGAGTCTTAGCGACCCAATCCGCTGCAGTATTTTGGGTTCTAGAGCAGTGGGATAAACATAAAAAGGCATACAAGAAAGCAAGGTCCGACATTCTTTTATGATTACTTCCACATCCCAAGGAGGTTGGTCTTCACGCGTGATTGACTGAACTAAAGTAGAGTTGTCAGACTCCAATTCCACGGTTACTTCTCTCCCCATCTTCTCTCTTCTCCATTCTTTCATAAAGCGCACACCTTGAAGCAGTGCCAGGGCTTCCTCTTGAAGAGGCGATTGAGCCCGAATCAGACAAGCAAATCCTCCCATGAGCTTTCCTGAGGAGTCTCGACATACACCAACCACTGCACACAGTGTAGAGCCAGCAATGAAGGCTGCGTCCACATTAAGCTTAAGAGCTCCTTTTTCCGGTGGCGTCCAGATCACAAGTGAGATACCTTCTCGTTTTGATTTGTTCTTTCGATTTACGCTGCAACTTTTGATATTTTCGTGCAAGGCTATAGCTTCATTAACTGTCGCTTGTGGATCTGGTGATTTGCCTCTAAAAATCGTATTGTTTCTCGCCTTCCACAGGAACCACAGTACTTCGAAAACGAGCTCGAGAGACGCGAAGCTGGTAATGCGCTCTTGTAGTTTAATAGCCACCGATCTATGCTTGTGAGGCCTTGATCTTCAATTCTAATTTGTAAATTGTGGTATGACCAGACTTTGGTTGTCCAGGGACAAAGGAGAAAGAGGTGCTCTATTGTCTCCGGACACTTCTTACACACTGGGCACAACGGGTCAGGTAAGATTCTTCGCTTGAACAACTTTTCCTTTGTAGGCATGGTATTTTGGGAAAGTTGCCATAGGAATAGTTTAATTTTAGGTAGGGTGTTCATATTCCACACTTTAGATCATAGGGCTCGTGGTATTTGGTACGAGGATGAGGCTTGTTCATTGGCTGGGTCGTCTACTTCTTTTCTAAGATGATTGTAACCGCTTTTGACTGAGTAATTCCCTGATTTGGCTGCTGTCCATACCAGTCGATCTTTCTCTTCAACAGATGGGATGGGGATGGCTAAGATTTCTTCCACGATACTATCTTCAAACAAGCTATGAAGGCTTTGTTCATTCCATTTGGCCTGGTCTCTATTAATTAACTCAGACACTAATTGAGGATCATCTTGGTTTGTTGGACCGGCAATTGTACCCAATTTTGTCCACCTGTCTTCACAATTTTAATCGATTTTCCGTTCCTCACTGACCATTGAACCGAGCCAGCTAATGCATCTCTTCCAATCAGCAAGCTGTGCCACCCCCAAGACGATCTTTGTCCTTTCCTCGCATGCCAAAAATCAGTGTTGGGGAAGTAAAGCCCTTTCAATATTTGGCACCAAAGCGTCGAAGGTAATTGTGCCATCCTCCAAGCCTGTTTGCCCAACATTGCCTTGTTAAAGGTGATTAGGTCGCGAAAACCCATACCTCCACTATCCTTCCTCTTTTTGATTACCTCCCAACACTTCCAGTGTACACCAGCCTTAGAATCCTTATTTTTCCACCAGAATGAGGCAATTTTTTTGTTCTATGGCTCTACACACGGCGGTATCTTGAAGATTGACATGGCATATTGCGGGAGAGCCGGACAACCGTTTTCAATAAGATCTCCTTTCCAGCCTTGATATCATCTTTTCCTTCCAGCCTTCCAGTTTCATGTTTACCCTAGCTAGTATCCAAGCAAACATTTGCTTCTTTGATACGCCCCAATCTGAAGGATACCCAAGTATTTCCCTGTTTTGTCTATTTCGACTCTCTCAATTCCTGCGCCCGGTTGCGAAGATACTGGGGGCAGCTTGAGCTAAAGAAGATACGACTTATTTAAATTAATTGCCTGGCCCGTAAAAACAGTATTGATTGAGAATGTTAGCTAGGTTTTGGCATTCTATAACTTTCCCATCTAGGAAAAGATAGAATCGTCCGCAAACAACAAATGGGATAGACTTGGACAATGTCTATTTAGCTTTATTCCTTTCACCGTACCATCTTCAACTGCTTTTTCATCAAAAGGAGAGGACATTTGCCACAAGTATAAATAAGGTGAGAGGGGTCACCTTGTCGAATTCCACGTGTTGGGTTGAAATAGGGCAAAGGCTCCCCATTGAACTTCACACTAAAGGAGACAGTGGTGACACATTGCATGATCCACACGACCCATTTTCTCTGAAACCCATCTTCAACATACAAGCTTCCGTGAAGTCCCACTCAATCCTGTCGTATGCTTTTTGCATGTCTAATTTCAGCACTTTCGGAATTTTTCTTCCTTTTCCTAATTAAGTAGTTGGTGGAGCACCTCTTGAACTATCGGGATATTATCCTGAATTTGCCTTCCACTCACAAAGGCACTGCTCCATTTCAATCAAGTGAGGTAGCCACGTTCTTAATCGATTAGCCAGCACCTTTGAAATGATCTTGTATATGAAGTTGCAAAGGCTTATGGGCCAGTATTGTTCCAATCTTTTTGGGTTGGGAGTCTAGGAAATAAGGGTAATCATGGTTCTATTCATCTCCGGGTTCAAGTTTCGTGATTCCATGAAATCTTCCACCACTCTAAGTATATCATTCTGAATATCCAGCCAGTGATGTTGGTAAAATTGTCCATTGACACCATCGAGTCCAGTGCTTTTCGCAGCTCCCAACTGAAAAACGGCTTCCTTAACCTCTTCCAAGGTAATTTTGGCTATTAAAGCTTCATTTGTTTCATCCCCAATTAATTGAGGACATTGGTCAATAATGGGCTGGAAATTGTGAGGGCCAACTGAGCTGTATAAAGAGACAAAAAAGTCCCTTGTTGCTGTTTTCAATGTGATTGGGTCTCTGTTCCACTCTCTGTCTGATAATTGAGACATGGATATCCTATTTCTTTGCCTCCTTTGTATCGTGGTAGCATGAAAGTACGTGGTGTTTTTATCTCCCCACTTTAGCCAACTAATTCTTGATCTCATTCCCAAAGACATTTCCTCCTGTCTCCACATCATTTCAATCCTTTTCTTAATCTGTGTGGCCTTTTCGCAGTCATAATTAAACCCCCGACCATTAGTAATTTTCCTGAGTTCGGACTTAAGAGATTGAATTTGTCTATGGGCGTTGGAAAATTTTTTTTGCTCCAATGCATGAGACAGCATGTAATCTTTCAAGCTTTGCCAAAAAATCCATATTTTCTACACAAGTGTCCTTTAACGCTGCAGAAAACTACTCCTTCATATTCCTCATCCTCCATCCAAAATGCCTCAAATTTGAATTCCTTTTTCCTTCCTTTTGTTTTAGCCCAGAATGACAGAAGAAGTGGGCTATGATCCGAGCCTACTGCAGGCAAGGCGTAAGCTAAGGCTTCCGAAACATTAATCTCCAATCCGCACTACATAAAACCCGATCAAGTCTTTCCTTTATAAGAGCATCACCATCTCGATTATTGGACCAAGTGAATGCACATCCTTTCCACTCCAAATCCATCAATGAACAATCATAAAGGAGATCTCTAAAAGCCACCATTCTATATTGATCAGCCAGTCTTTGCCCCACTTTCTCCCAATGATATAGTACTTCGTTGAAATCTCCTATGCAAACCCAAGATAGGGTGTTATGTGCGTTGATACTTCTCAACTCCTCCCATAGTAGAACCCTTTTTTTCTGAATGTGTACGGTGCATGTACAAAAGTGATCCTCATCAATATTTTCCAAAGGGGAGCACTTAGACGGCATTGTTTTGGTCATTTGAGCTCTTTATTGACATAGAGGTCACGTTAAAAGAAAAATGTAATAAAAAGAAACCGCCGTGACCATTTTTTTTGTAATTCAAATTAGAAAGAGCTAACATAATTTAATTGCACCAATTTTATAGTTATAGGATTCGATTACCTTTCTAAAAAGTTTTAGAGTTCAATTGTACTTTTTACCGACAAGTTTTAAATTTTCCAATACACTTATCTTTGAAAAAGAAAGAAAGAAAGAGACGTGGATTAATAGAAGAAATGAGAGGAAAGTTATAGGAAACTATATATATGATTCCCATCTATGAGTACATGACGAAAAAATAAGAGAAGAAATTATTCAATGCCAAATTTTTTTATATACTGAAATGAACCGATTAATTTATTTCATTTGTTAGTTTTACTTGTTCTTTTGTTACCATAATCTTGCGAGAATATATATGGTTGAACAATGTTATGTTTTTTTTGAATTTCTCAGCCAAGAAATTCAAAAACAAAAAAAACAAAAATCTAGGATATAATGTGAAAAAGGAAAAAGAATTAATATTGCAATTTACAGCGCCCACGCATGTTGGATGTTATGTCAACGTCATCGTTGTTTGATTCTTCCTAGGTACTGGGACACCACATACTTCCAGTTCCGCGCTCACGAGACCCAGGAAGCGGAAGCCGGAGAGAGAGAGATGGCGGCGGCTACCACCACCACCACCACCGGCGGCGGAACCTCCGGCGAGGGCCCGAAGATAGTGTGGAACCAGCCCCAGCAGAGGTTCGAGACGGAGGACAAGAAAGCCTACCTCCAGTACGCGCTCCGAGGCGGTGGCAGGGTGATGGACATCGTCCACACCTTCGTCCCTCCGTCGAAGCGAGGCCTGGGCTTGGCCTCCCACCTCTGCGTCTCCGCATTCCAGCACGCCAAGACCAACTCCATGTCCGTTGTCCCCACATGCTCTTACGTCTCGGTCCGTTCTCGAAACCCTTTGTCCTCTTCCTCTGTTTTGGATGCGTCTCCTTGTCATGGAACCCGATGCCCAGGAAGTGTTTGATGAAATTTATCTGATGATGGAGCTGGGTTTTTGTCATTTCTCTGGCGTTGCTAAGTGATTTGAAGAAATGAAGCAAACCCAACTTTGTATTTCAATTACTGTTTTTGTTGTCTATTATTACTCATTCTTCCCAGGACCCACAGAATTGCTTGTGCCTGTGCCGTTTCATTCCCCAGTTCCCTTTCTGCACTTACAATCGGCGAACGCGGATCGATGTCTTCTTGTATTGGTTACTCTTACTGCACTCATTTCTTCAATCACCATATATAGAGTAGTTTGGAAATGCTACTAATCAAATGTTTGCTTGGGCAGGACACTTTTCTTCCGAGGAACCCAACTTGAAACTCTCTTTTGTACTCTGACGATCTCAAGTCTCATATGTAAATTTTCTTCTAGATGTTCGGCGAAATAAAGGCAAGTCTGTGAGTGTCAAGTGGATGTAACTGCTAGCTTGAACTGCTCTATTCTACTTCTTTCTCGGTATCTGTCTCAGGACTTGTAGCAGGGCGTGGTTCCGCCGCACAAAGATGCTTGTTTCCGTATTGCATTTACATGCTCTTCTTGGGTCTGTATGCTTTCACACATCTTCAAGAGATACATAATAACTTATTCTAATCCTGTTTCATAAGTAGCTTTCTACTTTTTTCTCCTCTTTGATGGGTCTCTGCTATTTAAGCTTGATTAGAAGAATTCCATTTACCCTTTTGCGCAACAGAACATTGGGAATTTCTCATGGCCCTGATGGCTGCTTGTGTTAGATGCTATCACATCACCTGTCTGTATGGGATGGAATCGTGTGAGACAATGCTAAGAGGATTAAGGTGTGCAGTCATGCTAAGAGGATTAAGGTGTGAAGTAATTTCCTTCTAAATGCTTTAAATATTATAGGAAAAGCGCCTCCTTTTATTTCTTTTACTCCTAGAGAAGGTAATCATCTGATTCACACCATCACGGGGATAATAAAAAAGAGAATCCAACACTGTTCCACAATTATCTGAGCTCGAAGTGCAATCAGGAATAGACCTCAACAGACTTAATGACCCACTGTTTTGGGGAACTCCATCACCCAACTGTTGTACGCGCAGCATTTGACTTCGCAGCCAGCGAATCCCGCTTGCACCGCCAAGGCCTCGAACTCCTTTTGCGTCCTTTCTTTCCCGCCGGGATTTTGAGCAAACATTAACAGGTCTTGCTCGAATACAATGTTTGAAGAGACATTTCTATCTGGAACCACAGGAAGAATTGACTCGATGATGATCACCTTCCCATTGGCGGGCAGAGCCTCATAACAGTTCTTCAGAACTTTCGAGCAATGCTCATCACTCCAATCATGGAGTATCCACTGCATGTAAATGTTCATAGATTAATCTGATTAGAAAACTATAAAGAAGTAATGTGATTGTGAAGGACAGCTTTGATGTTAACAAAATCATGAAATAAGAGAACGAATTAATCCCAAGGAATATGGTGCAACTTATTTAAATAATGGGAGTTTTACTATAGTTTCTTCAACTTAAGGTTTCTCTCATAGTAATTATCTTGATATATGTGGCTGTTCTCATCGATTCCTGAAAACCCTCCTAAGCGTCGGTTGTGGAGATTACTTAGGAAAAATCAGATTATTTTTCTTTGAATGGTTTGAGTGAAGGAAAAGTGAAAGAGGAATTTCTCAGAGCGATGAAGAAAACATGTTTAAGGCCTCACTCTTCACAAGTCAAATGACCATTAGATAAGTTGATGTCTTTACCTTCATGAAAATGGCATCTCCTCTAGGAACACTCTCAAACATATCACCGCCAACATGCTCCACACCTAAAACACAAGACATCAACACACAATCGCAAAAAAACAGGACCAAGAGATTGTCGAATGATGTAACTAGAAGCAACGAGTTCAGTGTTCTTGCGGAATACTAAGGTCCTGGATTTGGTTTGCCTGGATAAGAAGGAGCATCCGCCAAGACATGAGGCAAGTCGAAATTGATGCCTTGATGTGGGGATGCTTGGAGGTGATCATCTTGAGAGTGACCCCGATGCCGCCTCCCACATCGACCAACACTTTGACGCCTTGGAACCCTCCGTGAGACGTCAAGTATCTTCTTCATTATCAAGGTCGTATGACTCGACATGGCTCGGTTGAAAACTTCGGTTGAACCTATCGTCAATGGCAGGATACTCGAACGCCATCATCCCATATGCCCTCTCGAACGGAACCCCTCCGTCCATTATGACATCGTTCAAATGGTACCTGAGATTAGTCCATGAAAATTGAAGCAGCCATAGATCTGTACAGGTAGAAATGCGTAGTTTTGGGATTAACCAAACTTGGATGAGGCCCACAAGTGCAGAAATCTGTATAGACATCTGTAATCTTTGAAATTAAAATAGCAGTCCCCCCCTTTTTCTTTTGTTTCGATAAACATAGCAGTCCCTTCAACTGGTGCTGTCTCAGTGGAACAATTTTTGACACGGCCTCACAATACGATCCACGGCAAATCGAACATGAACACAATCTTCTCCGAGAGGGCAAGACACATTTCAATTGGTTCTTCAGAAATATCGTAATCTTTCCTTGCATCAAGCGTCTTTTCAAGATTCACAGTCGACGACACAGCGGGAACTGTCACCGTCGAATGACGCAATAAAATTTTCGTTTCAGCATTTCAATATTCAACATTGGAACCGCGCCAGTCAACAATCACAGAGGCCATTGTTCACAGAAACCACTTTTTAGCCTAAAGTAGTTTTAACAATCTTAGATGATAGACCAAAACAAAAATTGCTTACCAACTCTCCATGAAGACCTTGTCACGATGCAGCAGAAACAGAGGACCGACAGCGCCCCTTCTTCGTCCTTCGCCAAGAAACTGCACATGGGTCCCGCGCCGTACTCTATCTCCCTTCCATCTCCGCCTCCGTCGCCGTCGCCGTCGCCCCTCCTCGCACGCCACTCGATCACGCCGTGGCTCGCCAAGAGGCGCATCATCCTGTCCAGCATCACCGGAGCCCCCGGGTTCTTGGCGCCCACCCGGCTCGCTATCTCGGCGGGGAGAGGAACCCGCCGGCGGAGACGAGGGCGTCGACGACGTTGAGCTCGAGGGCCGACTTGAGGACCATCAGGAGCACCACCGCGTTGGCCAGCCGGACCGCCAGCTTCCCGACTTCCTCTTCTCCATCGCGTCCTCCGCGTCCCTGGATGTTGGCCATTGCGGGGTTTCTGCGGGCAGTGATGAGAGAAGAAAGAGAGTAGCAGTCTTTCAGGGTCGCGGGGATCAAAGTGTGTTGGTAAGTCGCGCTCGGGACGACAGGAACATGAATCGGAGCTTCGTTTTGGGAAGTGGCGATGGACGGACGGAGGTGATTGACGGGTTGATTGGAAAACTTTGGCAGGTGTAGACTTTTTGGCTGATGTCTAATCGAATTAAATGACATCATATTAATTGTAAAAATGGGTTGTTCAAATTCGATAAAAAAGGTCAAAGTTCAAAGTAAAAAAAAGAGTCAACAAAGTAGCATTAGTGGATTTTTGGTCTTTTTATCAAGAGAGACCGAGAGATCACGGGAAAAGAGAAGAAAAGAAGAAAAAATAGAGGGAAGGAAAGAGCAAGAAGTAAAAATGGGAAAAAGGAGAGGGTTTGTGCCGTAGAGGTCTCGCTAAGCCGATTTGACTTCAGAACACAACGGTTGATAAGCACTCATGCCTTTGGTTAAATCTAATCAAAGTATTTTTCAAGTTAGGGCTCAAATTTCGGAGTTGGTGAAAATTAAGCTGCAAAATTCGATTTTTAAGTCGTTGAGCTGCGTACATATATAGAATTGGTAATTTAGGGTATTGTGGAGCAGTGAGATTATACAAAACTCGATTTGGATTTACGGTTTTACTCGAAACGAATTTTTAAAGTTGGCCATGAGGGGTGAACAGTGCACGACAGCAAATTTCCATGCTGATTTTCATTGCCTTTGGCCCGCTTTTGTTTCAATAAGCTGGGGTTTTTGTAGTGCTCAATCGGTTTTCTTTTGACTATAATCTCGCTTGGAACGGAGTTTAGTAAATAAAGTTATGGCACAACCAAGTTTAGCATTTGAGCCACGCGTTATGGACAGCTTTGAGTAATCGCTTTGGGTAAGCAATTTGTGGGTGCCTTTTGGTCATTATATTAGCGTCTAAGTCTAGTTTAACTAGTTGCAATTGAGGTAGCTCTTTACTCGATTTTAACGTTGTATCTCACGTATTTGATATGATCATAAGTTCAACGGTTCGAGTAATTTTATTGTTTAATTGTAGGCATTTTCGGGTGATTGATGCTATTTCTTCTTTGAGTTTATAAACTTATGTTTTAAAAGTTATAAGAATTTGAATATTGTATGAGTTACTAAAACACGTTTGTTGCATAAAATCTTAGATCGGACAATTACTCCCTTTTGATATTTGAGAACGATTGAGAAATTTGATAATGGTTTTAAGAAAAATATTATTAATGGATATATATGTATTATGTTGCACATTGGGTTATGGAAATCGAGGTTTAAGATGATTTGAGAAACATTTTATGGAAGATGTTATTAAGGTTATACATATCAATTTGTGAATTATGTTTATGAAATGGTTTTGGAACGATATTATGATTTATGAAATGCATTATGACGATTTCTGGATTTAGCATTGTGGAGGACATTGTTGATGATAAGTGTTTAATACCGAGTGTTTCTATAAACCCAATGAGGGTTTGTGGGTATGTACATATTAGTCTAGGATATTCTTATGAAATGTGAGCCACCGGCTTATAGTAGATGGAGACCTTGCCAAAGGGAATCTTGGTTGTCTCTTCACGGGCGTTATCCATTATCATAGTTAGATTTCTGAGCATAAGATTGGCTAATGGAATGAACCATTGGTGTGTGTTTTTTCGATGAGATTAGCCAATGGAATGGACTATTGACATGTGTTTTTTTGATAAGATTGGCCAATGGAATGGACTATTGGCATGCCTTTCTCGATGAGATTAGCCAATGGAATGGATCATTGGCATGTGTTTTTTTGATGAGATTGGCCAATTAAATAGACCATTGACATATCTTTTTCGATGGGATTGGCCAATAGAATGGACCATTGGCATGTGTTTTCGATGAGATTAGCCAATAAAATAGATAATTGATTTTTGCTTTGATATTATTGATTTAAATGAGTATTTTCTGAATTGTATAAAGTCTTGTTGAAATGAAACAACTCGTATTTGATTTGATATATATATCTTATATCTTTGGATTGAAGTATGAGCTTCTGGTATTGTTATATGTATATGCATAATGACTGTTCGATCGCTTAGAAGAAATACGTACTACGTCTTGAGCTATGATTGTTTACTTTTCTCTTTTCCCAATCTTTTCAGGCTTTTTAGTTAGTAGCCATTAGAATAAGAGCGATATCAACGGCGATCTTTTGGGAGTTTGTTTTTGGTTGTGATTTCAGATTGCATTCTTCGGATAGAAGGATGGCCGTATCATCTCTTGTTTTGATAGATTTTGGAGTGTGACATTAATAATACTATATCACTTTGACCAAAAATAATAATACTATATCACTTTGACAAAAATAATAATACCATGTCAACACCAAAGGAAAGAAAGTAGGAGAAATGAAAACACTCTTTCCCTTTCCCTTTTCTCTCCCCTCGAAACATCATCGTATCATGATTACGACCCTTGAAAATGTAAGATCATCATGAAATTCTTGACCGCTCTTGAACTACAACATCGAAGTCGGTCCAATCCATGCGTATTCTTTACAATGAATCAGTCTCGTGTATTTCCACGTAAATTTATAACATTTTATAAGTTACTATCTCTGGCGTCATTGCATGTAATCCGATAATGGATATTTTGTCCGGGCAATTTCTTATCTCCATGTCATGAAACCCTATGCCCACGAAGTGTTTGATGAAATTTATCTGGTGATGGAGCTGGGTTTTTGTCATTTCTCTGGTGTTGCTTAGTGATTTGAAGAAATGAAGCAATCCAACTTCGTATTTCAATTCCTGTCTTTGTTGTCTATTATCACTCATTCTTCCCAGGACCCACAGAATTGCTTGTGCCTGTGCCGTTTCTTTCCTTAGTTCCCTTTCTGCACTAACAATCAGTGAACGCGGATCCATGTCTTCTTGTATTGGTTACTCTTACTGCACTCAGTTCTTCAATCACCATATATAGAGTAGTTTGGAAATGCTACTCATCAAGCGTTTGCTTGGGCAGGACACTTTTCTTCCAAGGAACCCAACTTGGAACTCTCTTTTTGTACTCTGAAGATCTCAAGTCTCATATGTAAATTTTCTTCTAATTGTTCGGCGAAATAAAGGCAAGTCTGTGAGTGTCAAGTGGATGTAACTGCTAGCTTGAACTGCTCTATTCTACTTCTTTCTCGGTATCTGTCTCAGAACTTGTAGCAGGGCGTAATTTCCCCCACAAAGATGCTTGTTTCAGTATTGCATGTACATGCTCTTCTTGGGTCTGTATGCGTTCACACATCTTCAAGAGATATATAGTAACTTATTCTAATTCTGTTTCATAAGTAGCTTTCTATTTTTTTTCTCCTCTTTGATGCGTCTCTGCTATTTAAGCTTGATTAGAAGAATTCCATTTACCCTTTTGCAACAGAACATTGGGAATTTCTCATGGCCCTGATGGCTGCTTATATTAGATGTTATCACGTCACCTGTCTGTATGGGATGGAATTGTGTGAGACAATGCTAAGAGGATTAAGGTGTGAAGTAATTCTTGGTCGATCTGGAGGGGTGGCATTTTTGAAGAGTCATGCTTTAAATATTATAGGAAAAGCGCCTCCTTTTATTTCTTTTACTCCTAGAGAAGGTAATCATCTTATTCACGCCATCAAGTGGATAATAAAAAAAGAGAATCCAACACTTGTTCCACAATCATCTGAGTTCGAAGTGCAATAAGGAATAGACCTCAAAAGACTTCATGACCCACTGTTTTGGGGAACTCCATCACCCAAATGTTGTACGCGCAGCATTTGACTTTGCAGCCAGTGAATCCTGCTTGCACCGCCAAGGCCTCAAACTCCTTTTGCGTCCTTTCTTTCCCGCTGAGAGTTTGAGCAAACATGAGCAGGTCTTGCTCGAATACAATGTTTGAAGAGACATTTCTATCTGGAACCACAGGAAGAATTGACTCGACGATGATCACCTTCCATTGGCAGGCAGAGCCTCATAACAGTTCTTCAGAAGTTTCGAGCAATGCTCATCACTCCAATCATGGAGTATCCACTGCATGTAAATGTTCATCGATAATCTGATTAGAAAACTATAAAAAGTAACGTGATTGTGAAGGACAGCTTTGATGTTAACAAAATCATGAAATAAGAGAACGAATTAATCCCAAGGAATATGGTGCAACTTATTTAAATAATGGGAGTTTTACTATAGTTTCCTCAACTTAATGTTTCTCTCATAGTAATTATCCTGATATATGTGGCTGTTCTCATCGATTCCTGAAAACCCTCCTAGCGTCGGTTGTGGAGATTACTTAGGAAAAATCAGATTATTTTTCTTTGAATGGTTTGAGGGAAGGAAAAGTGAAAGAGGAATTTCTCAGAGCGATGAAGAAAACACATTTAAGGCCTCACACTTCACAAGTTAAATGGCCATTAGATAAGTTGATGCCTTTACCTTCATGAAAATGGCATCTCCTCTAGGAACACTCTCAAACATATCTCCGCCAACATGCTCCACACCTAAAACACAAGAAGTCAACACATAATCACATAAAGAGGGGGGAAAAGTGTCAAAATAGTCCTAAACCTTTTGCATTGATGCCAATTTAGTCCTAAATCTTTTTTGGTGCAAATTCAGTTATAAACCTTTTGCATTTATGCCAATTCAGTCGTAAATCTTTTTTTTTGGTGTCAATTCGGTGCTAAACCGTTTGCATTGGTGCCAATTTAGTTTTTCGACACGTAAATAGCTATTAATCAAAAGGATTAAATTGGCACAAATGCAAAATGTTTAAGACTGAATTGGCACCAATTTAAAAAAGATTTAGCACTGAATTGGCACTAATGTAAAAAGTTTAGGACTGAATTGGTACAAAAAAAATGTTTAGGACTGAATTAGTATCAATGCAAAAGATTTAAGACTGAACTGGAACTAAAAAAAAATTTAGGACTACATTTACACAAATGCAAAAGGTTTAAAACTTTTTTTTTTTGACACTTTTCTCCAAAAAGAGGACCAAGAGATTGTCGAATGATGTAACTAGAAGCAACGAGTTCAGTGTTCTCACGGAATACTAAGGTCCTGGATTTGGTTTACCTGGATAAGAAGGAGCATCCGCCAAGACGTGAGGCAGGTCGAAATTGATGCCCTTGATGTGGGGATGCTTGGAGGTGATCATCTTGAGAGTGACCCCGATGCCGCCTCCCACATCGACCAACACTTTGACGCCTTGGAACCCTCCGTGAGACGTCAAGTATCTTCTTCATTATCAAGGTCGTATGACTCGACATGGCTCGGTTGAAAACTCGGTTGACCCTATCGTCAATGGCAAGATACTCGAACACTGTCATCCCATATGCCCTCTCGAACGGAACCCCTCCGTCCATTATGACATCGTTCAAATGGTACCTGAGATTAGTCCATGAAAATTGAAGCAGCCATAGATCTGTACAGGTAGAAATGCGTAGTTTTTGGGATTAACCAAACTTGGATGAGGCCCACAAGTGCAGAAATCTGTATAGACATCTGTAAAATCTTTGAAATTAAAATAGCAGTCCCCCCTTTTTCTTTTGTTTCGATAAACATAGCAGTCCCTTCAACTGGTGCTGTCTCAGTGGAACAATTTTGGACACGGCCTCACAATACGATCCACGGCAAATCGAACATGAACACAATCTTCCCCGAGAGGGCAAGACACATTTCAATTGGTTCTTCAGAAATATCGTAATCTTTCCTTGCATCAAGCGTCTTTTCAAGATTCACAGTCGACGACACAGCGGGAACTGTCACCGTCGAGTGACGCAATCAAATTTTCGTTTCAGCATTTCAATATTCAACATTGGAACCGGGCCAGTCAACAATCACAGAGGCCATTGTTCACAGAAACCACTTTTTAGCCTAAAGTAGTTTTAACAATCTTAGATGATAGACCAAAACAAAAATTGCATACCAACTCTCCATGAAGACCTTGTCACGATGCAGCAGAAACAGAGGACCGACAGCGCCCCTTCTTCGTCCTTCGCCAAGAACCTGCACATGGGTCCCGCGCCGTACTCTATCTCCCTTCCATCTCCGCCTCCGTCGCCGTCGCCGTCGCCCCTCCTCGCACGCCACTCGATCACGCCGTGGCTCGCCAAGAGGCGCATCATCCTGTCCAGCATCACCGGAGCCCCGGGTTCTTGGCGCCCACCCGGCTCGCTATCTCGGCGGGGAGAGGAACCCGCCGGCGGAGACGAGGGCGTCGATGACGTTGAGCTCGAGGGCCGACTTGAGGACCATCGGGAGCGCCACCGCGTTGGCCAGCCGGACCGCCAGCTTCCCGACTTCCTCTTCTCCATCGCGTCCTCCGCGTCCCTGGATGTTGGCCATTGCGGGGTTTCTGCGGGCAGTGATGAGAGAAGAAAGAGAGTAGGCAATCTTTCGGGGGTCGCAGGGGATCAAAGTGTGTTGGTAAGTCATGCTCGGGACGACAGGAACATATGAAGCGGAGCTTCGTTTTGGATAGTGGCGATGGACGGACGGAGGTGATTGACGGGTTGATTGGAAAACTTTGGCAGGTGTAGACTTTTTGACTGATGTCTAATCGAATTAAATGACATCATATTAATAATACTATATTACTTTGACCAAAAAATAATATTACTATATTACTTTGACAAAAATAATAATACTATATCAACGCCAAAGGAAAGAAAGTAGGAGAAATGACATCACTCTCTTTCCTGTTGCCTTTTTCTCTCTCCTTGAAACATCATCTTATCATCACTACAACTCTCGAAAAGGTAGGATCATCAAGAAATTCTTGGACGCTCTCGAACTTCAGAGTTGAAGCCGGTCCAGTCCATGCGTATTCCTTATAATGAATTAGTCTTGTGTATTTCCACGTAAATTTATAACATTTTACAAGTTACTAGCTTGATTGCCATTACATGTGACCCTACAATGGCTATTTTGTCCGAACAATTTCTTATTTTTGCTACATTCATTCAGTATCTTTTTTTGTAAGTTTTTATCATCGATTTTTGTAGGTCAAACTATGATTGAGTTTCCGATCAATCAAAGTTAGGTCATTCACAAAAGACTTTTTATACTTTTTGTTCTATGTGCATATCAATAAGAAAAAAACAATCCCTCATCTAATTTTAATTGAACTACTATATATAGTTAGTTCGAAGGATATCGTGTGTCATCTAATTTCACGACAAACCCAAATCAAACTATAAGAGAGATTATTTTCCCCTTATACTAAAGTAGCGATGGTTACAACACCGTATGGAATTTGCATGGGTTATCAAACAACTAAGAATCTCAAATTGCATGGCTTCTTTTTATCACTACAATTTCGTGATCATGAATATTTATTTTTTTCATATAAAATGAGTAAATATATGACTTTAAAATATATTTCATTGTATTTTTTTTGGTCGATATTTCATTGTAGTTTGGAAACGATGATATTACTCAAAACTCTTTGTTTGAGTAAAGATTTTTAAATCACGGTATGCCGATAGTTACTTGCGCATTAAGCATTTCTAGATAAATAAAGGAACCTTAATTTTAGACCTAATTACATAAAGTTGAACCAAGAAAGGCCAACATTAATTATCGCTTTGACATCCCTAGCGTATCACGCGCTGTTTTTTGCCAATGGACGAGAATGCGTTTGGTAGCGTTTATTACGGGAACAATTTCTTTTCGAGAAATAGTTTTTTTTTCTATTTCTGGAAGAGTTTCCGAGCAAAATAACGCGTTTGGTAATCTGCACAAAATTTTTATTTTAGAATAGAAATGCATTTAGTAATGCATAAAATTTATATTCCCAATTTTTGCATTCAAATCTATATCTTTTATTTAATTATAAGTGCAAGTTATAAGTGAAAAAAAATTAATAAGCATGATTTATTGGTTTGTCTAATCCTTTTTAGGGGTTTAAAACCCCTTTTAATCCCTAAACTAAGGAATCTTCAAAATACTACTTGGGCACCTCAAAATTTAAATTTCATTCAAAGTGGGTGGTAGTGGTATTCTAAGCCATTATGTGAATTTTTTTATATTTTTTGTGGTAAAATTTATTAAAATTTTTACTTTTCCCCTAAATCTGTTTCTTTTTATTTTTCCGAAAATTTTTTATGAAATTTTGTTAATTTTTCAATTTCAATTTTGCAAATATTTAAGGGTTTTCTGAGGTTTTCTAATTTTTATGGATTTTCTGAAAATTTTTTGATTTATATGAATTTTGGGGAATTTTTAATTTTCTAATTTTTATGGGATTTTTCTGAAATTTTTCTAATTTTTATGAATTTTCGGAATTTTTAAATTTATTCTAAGCCATTATGTGAATTTTTTTTTTTTTTTTTTTTTGGGGAAAATTTTATTAAAACTTTTTACTTTCGAAATTTGTCTCTTTTTATTTTCGAAAGCTTTTTATGAATTTTTTTATTTTTCAATTTCGGAATTTTACAAATTTTTATGGGTTTTAAAGGTTTTTTTTGAATTTTATGGATTTTCTGAAATTTTTCTGATTTTTATGAATTTTTGGAATTTTTGGAATTTTTATAATTTAATTAATTTTTTTAAATTTTTTATTATTTTTACGAGAATGAATCGGGCCAGAGTGCTTTGAGGCAGTTTGCGGGGCACTGACGGGATGGAGGAGGAGGTTGCGGGGTTGAGGGCGAGGGCCTTTCTATTTCTATTT
Source organism: Syzygium grande (assembly GCA_024733475.1). Taxonomy (NCBI): domain Eukaryota; kingdom Viridiplantae; phylum Streptophyta; class Magnoliopsida; order Myrtales; family Myrtaceae; genus Syzygium; species Syzygium grande. Next base: position 700,158 of record JAMXDD010000009.1, on the reverse strand, counting down.
ATTTTTAGAACAGAAAGAAGATTTTTTCTTCTTATTTATATTTCAAATCTGTTCTTGGCCTTTTCTATTGCGAAAATAGAAAAATAAAATCGTTAGAAACGGTTTACTTTTTTTGTTAGGAAGCGGAAAAATAGAAAAATTGGGAAACGGAAGTTAAAATGCCTTTTGAAATGGCTGCAAAACCAAGCAACGTGTTTCAAGATTGGCCGTACAAAAAGCCTGGCGATGGACGGACGGAGGTGATTGACGGGTTGATTGGAAAACTTTGGCAGGTGTAGACTTTTTGACTGATGTCTAATCGAATTAAATGACATCATATTAATAATACTATATTACTTTGACCAAAAATAATATTACTATATTACTTTGACAAAAATAATAATACTATATCAACGCCAAAGGAAAGAAAGTAGGAGAAATGACATCACTCTCTTTCCTGTTGCCTTTTTCTCTCTCCCTTGAAACATCATCTTATCATCACTACAACTCTCGAAAAGGTAGGATCATCAAAAAATTCTTGGACGCTCTCGAACTTCAGAGTTGAAGCCGGTCCAGTCCATGCGTATTCCTTATAATGAATTAGTCTTGTGTATTTCCACGTAAATTTATAACATTTTACAAGTTACTAGCTTCGGTGCCATTACATGTGACCCTACAATGGCTATTTTGTCCGAACAATTTCTTATTTTTGCTACATTCATTCAGTATCTTTTTGTAAGTTTTATCATCGATTTTTTTTTTGTAGGTCAAACTATGATTGAGTTTCCGATCAATCAAAGTTAGGTCATTCACAAAAGACTTTTTATATACTTTTGTTCTATGTGCATATCAATAAGAAAAAACAATCCCCTCATCTAATTTTAATTGAACTACTATATATAGTTAGTTCGAAGGATATCGTGTGTCATCTAATTTCACGACAAACCCAAATCAAACTATAAGAGAGAGATTATTTTCCCCTTATACTAAAGTAGCGATGGTTACAACACCGTATGGAATTTGCATGGGTTATCAAACAACTAAGAATCTCAAATTGCATGGCTTCTTTTTATCACTACAATTTCGTGATCATGAATATTTATTTTTTCATATAAAATGAGTAAATATATGACTTTAAAATATATTTCATTGTATTTTTTTTTGGTCGATATTTCATTGTAGTTTGAACGATGATATTACTCAAAACTCTTTGTTTGAGTAAAGATTTTCACACGGTATGCCGATAGTTACTTGCGCATTAAGCATTTCTAGATAAATAAAGGAACCTTAATTTTAGACCTAATTACATAAAGTTGAACCAAGAAAGGCCAACATTAATTATCGCCCGACATCCCTAACGACATAACGATAGCTGTTTTTTGCCAATGGACCAGAGTGCGTTTGGTAACGTTTATTTAAGGGAACAATTTCTTTTCGTAAATAGTTTTTCTTTTTTCTATTTCCTGGAAGAGTTTCCGAGCAAAATAACGCGTTTAGTAAATCGCACAAAAAATTTTTATTTTTAGAATAGAAATGCATTTGGTAACTGCATAAAATTTATATTCCCAATTTTTGCATTCAAATCTATATCTTTTATTTAATTATAAGTGCAAGTTATAAGTGAAAAAAAATTGAATAAGCATGATTTATTGGTTTGTCTAATCCTTTTTAGGGGTTTAAAACCCCTTTTAATCCCTAAACTAAGGAATCTTCAAAAATACTACTTGGGCACCTCAAAAATTTAAATTTCATTCAAAGTGGGTGGCCACAGGGTATTCTAAGCCATTATGTGAATTTTTTTATATTTTTTTTGTGGTAAAATTTATTAAAATTTTTTACTTTTCCCTAAATCTGTTTCTTTTTATTTTTCCGAAAATTTTTTATGAAATTTTTTTAATTTTTTCAATTTCGGAATTTTGCAAATATTTAAGGGTTTTCTGAGTTTTCTAATTTTTATGGATTTTCTGAGAATTTTTTTTTGATTTATATGAATTTTGGGAATTTTTAATTTTCTAATTTTTTATGGGATTTTTCTGAAATTTTTCTAATTTTTATGAATTTTCGGAATTTTTAAATTTATTCTAAGCCATTATGTGAATTTTTTATTTTTATTTTTTTTTGGGAAAATTTTATTAAAACTTTTTACTTTCCCGAAATTTGTCTCTTTTTATTTTCGAGAAAGCTTTTTATGAATTTTTTTATTTTTTCAATTTCGGAATTTTACAAATTTTTATGGGTTTTCTGAGTTTTTTTTGATTTTATGGATTTTCTGAGAATTTTTCTGATTTTTTATGAATTTTTGGAATTTTTGGAATTTTTTATAATTTAATTAATTTTTAAATTTTTTATTTTTTTACCCAGAATGAATCGGACCAAGGTGCTTTGAGACGGTTTGCAGGCGACGAGGGGATGGAGGAGGAGGCGAGGTTGCGGCTTGAGGACCTGGGACCTTTCTATTTCTATTTCTATTTTTTAGGAACAAAGAAGTAGATTTTTTCTTTATTTATTTTTTCCAAATCTATTTCTTGGCCACTTTTTATTGCGAAATAGAAAAAATAAAATCGTTCTAAAAGCGGTTTACATTTTTTTTTTTCGGGAAGCGGAAAAATAGAAAAATTGGGAAACGGAAGCGTTACCAAATGCGCCCCAAATGGCTGCAAAACCAAGCAACGTGTTTCAAGATTGGCCGTACAAAAAGCCACATGTCTCCATCAATGTGCATGGAGGACCACCCTGAGAAAATATTGAGTAGTCTCGCCCCTCCACACTAGCATTGTCCCAAACCACTCGATGATAGGCACGCATCTCTCGAATGGGCTCTACTTTTCAAATTCTTTGTCTTCACCACGTGGGAAAGTACGTCAGATCTGTAATGTTAGCAATAAGTCACTCCATGCATATCGCAACGTATGTTCATCGAGAAAATATTGGGTACCTCTAGGATTCCACAGTAGAGAAATACCAAGTCTGAAATGGCGACATGTGTCCGCGGGGACCCATATGTCAGAAAGGCTTCACGGGGATGAGCTGAGCTGAGCTGAGCTGAGAGCTGAGCAGCTGAGGGAAATTTTTAAAAACAGCCCCCTCTCTCCACACTCACTCTCTCTTTCGCGCTCCCAATCGAATTCAAGATCTGGAATTCGCTCTGCTCTCCACACTCACTCTCTCTTTCGTGCTCCCAATCGAATTCAAGATCTGGAATTCGGTTGCTCTCCGTCTCCCTCATGCCGACGAGCGAGGTCCTTCTCCTCGCCCTGACGCTGACGCCGCCTCACTCCGAGGATTTCTCTGTCTTGCAGTTCGAGCCACGAAGCTTGGAGCAGCAGGAGCGGACAAGGCCCATATCCACAAGTGGCGCTCCGGAGTTTGGAAACCAAGCTTCCGAGATAATGCTTCACGAGTGAGTCGCGCTCCAATCCCCCTCCCTCCCTCCTTCCTCCTCTCTCTCTGCCCTTCTTTCCTTTTTTTTATGTGCTGTATGGCGAGTCGCGGAGCGAGAGCTCTCTTCTCTCTTCCCAAGCGCAAACTCAACGTGTCGTCTCCTCTCCTTTGACCGCCGCTGCCGGCGCGCGGTCTCTCCTCTTCATCGGATGATGCACCGTCGAATCTTGGAGTAAGCAAAGCGAGCTCTTCGTCCTCCTCCTCATCCTTCTGTCGTACAAACCGCTTCAGTGTTGTACAGAACCAAAGAGATACGTTGTTTGTGGACGTTTGAGATAAAAGGGTGGCTTCGTGCTTTTGGGTTCTAGAATATCAACAAGATATGCTTATGTGAGCCAGTAATGAAGTCCTTGGCCTCGTTTTCTCTGTCTTGGTTCATCTTTCAATTGGGTACCGCTTTTTGCATTGAATTCTAATCCATTATTGGTGATATATAGTCTACTTGAAGAATATCAGACCTTTATGAACTGTGAAGTTGGTAGCCACAGTGCAGAGTGATGTTCAGTGGTAAAAATGAATAAGGACCCTCGAGTTTAGTGATGGGATGTGGTATTACTACCCTTTGTGCTTGCAAGAAGTCTGAGTTGGCAAAAAGACTGGATGCCCTGCTTGTTTGCTTCTCCCGTGGGAGAGTTGGATCTTGCTCATATGTGCTACCACAGCATCTTTTTGGTTTTTAGTATGCTCTGTCGAGCCATAGATTTCAAGGACTTTTGTTTTTGTTTTGAGTCAAGAACCTTAATCCATCATCGTCATGGTTTGCTCAATTTTTAGCTTCAACGATGTCTCAAATATTGCCCTTTTAATTTACCATGTCCAGCTAAATCATAGATGGGGTTTTCCATGGTTAATTTCATATGACAGGTATGGTTTCTAGCTTTTAGCTCTTGTTTGTCTCTGCTGAATTTGCTTTTACATTTACAGAATGTTGGGCTTCATAGGCTTGGGAAATATGGGATCCAGAATGGCGAAGAATATTGTTAAAGCTGGATACAACGTCGCCGTGCATGATGTGTAATGTTTGGGATTCTTTGAATCTAATAATCTGTGAATGCATTTCCTTGAAATGATAATACTCCAAAATGATCTCATTATGTTGCTATTTTGAGCTTCCAATGCTTTGACATTAACTGATTAGCTAGACCAACAAAGAGATGAATGTGTTATGAGCAGATTAGGATCAGAATCTTGGTTTATTCACATCCCTTAGGAGACGTTCAGAGAGTTCTCACTAGACGGAAGCCTATCTTTATAAGTAGTGTCCAGACTATCTTTTGACTTTTCCAGTAGCATCACCTTTTTCAATTTTGTATTCATGTATAATGGAACATTCTTGCAATCCAATTATTATGGAGCATTTAGTGCCCATTTGTGTAAGTGAAAAAAAATTATTCCTTTCAGAAATGGTGATGCCATGAAGATCTTTGCTGGCATAGGAGTCCCCACCAAGAAAACACCCTTTGAAGTTGCAGAAGAAAGTGATGTAATAATGACAATGTTGCCGTCATCTTCCAATGTAAATTCTAAATTTTGTCTTTTATGTTTGTCCTTTTCTTGCAGTAGCCTTTCTGTCATCACAGTTGTATTACAACTGCAGTTAATCTTACGATTGTCGTATAGATTTTAAATAGAGAATATTGTCTTGGCTGTAGTTCTGATATGAACCAGGAGTTGTGAATTGAACTGATCGGAAAGAGGGTAAATGTTTCAACCTTGGGAAATAATGTCTTAATGCTCGAGAGGTCCATTCTTTCCGCTATAAGTGATCTTATATTCGGTGGGAGATCATTGGCATTAACATATAGGCTTGGGTATTGATGAAGAGGTCCTGTTTACCTATTTGAGGAGCACTTCAATTACTTTGGACTCATGTTAGGCATTAACTTTTTATTTCATGCATCAATCATAAGTGTATGCTAGGAGCATGCCGTCACGACACAAAAAATGTATTTAAATCAATTTGCTTTCGGCATGTAAGTTGTTTATCATTGTGTTTGTGGAGCCTTTCTCATAAAATTTGCCAGGTGAAAGACATACAAGGATAAAATTGAATAATCTATCTATACGATTAATGTAGGTATTTCATGTATACACTTTGGACCGAATGGATTGCTTCATGGTGGAAATCTCCTAAGACCGTGGTTATTGATAGATTCTTCTACTATTGATCCCCAAACATCGAGAAAGATTTCAGCACTTGTGTCTAACTATACTTTAAAAGGGAAGAGAGGTAACGGGAAGTAAACTTAGAAGAGGTATCCTTTAAATAAAATTATTGCTTGTAAGTGTCATGCTTAATAGCACATTGTTCCATCAAGATTATTTCCCAAATAGTGTGCAGTCCTTATTTCCTGCAAACTACTTGACCGTCGTCATCGTAACGTCCTAAAAATATGATTTACCAGGATATATGATTATTGCTATGGAGGCATACTTACGCCACATCTCCATGTCCATTTGCAAGAACATGGACTCTTTCAGTGATATTTAATGGAATGTATGTGGTAGTTATCGGTGCTTTTACTAGGACTAAATACTTTGGATGGAACACCACCATTCTCACCATCCCCATAGTGTATGAGACAAATGGATGAGAGATTTAAGGTTTTCTTTTTTGTCAAAATAAGACTTGAGCATGTAATGTTCCATCAGGATTATCTTTGGAGGATTTAAATGCATATATCAACCCCTCCACAGATTCCTCAGTCTGGGAAGCCTTGTGTACTTAGACGCCTTTTTAATTGCTATAATAAGTAGATATGGCATCTCAGACTTGGAATACTCAGATTATATGATGCAGGGCAAAGGCAACTACATACCTTGTATTAAGAAACTAAAGATGTATATAAGTCATACACATTCTATTACGCCTTTTGAACATCATCTTTTGGTCCCAGGAAGAATTGGTAGTTGCCCTCTTTGGATTTATTTCTCATCTTTGTTTCTTGTGTTATATGTATATGCTGTACAAGCTTTATATGTTGTAAATAAATAGATGGAAGTGGAGTTCCTATGATGCTGGATGCACCTGTTTCTGGAGGTGTTCTTGCTGCTTGAAGCTGGCTCACTCACGTTCATGGTATGCTCAGTATTTGCGATCTATAGATTCTGATATGATTATAATAGCTCAAGAGTATGGACTTGCTTTTGAAAGCACTCGGTTAAGAACTCTCAGTTGGTGTTTCTTTTGCTTTGTGCATGTAACTCTATTTCGATGAACATGAATTGATGGAAATATTTAACCATAGCTGCTCATGCTTTGGTTTCCAGAAAATAGAACCTTCATAACCACAATAATTGTTGGATCACCTACTTTATTCTCACTCATGTCAAGATTATCTCTTGTGGCGTCTTAGAGACAAAATTTCACTCGAAAAAGCTGAGAATCTCCACAATGGAATCACATAATCATATCTCCTGGTAATCATATTTTTTCTGTGAAATAAATGGATTAGTTAATACATAAGCCCCTAAGCAATCGTGCCTCCTTGTAAAGTTTAAAAAGAAGTCCTGGCCATGGTTTCTTTATAGTTTGAATAATTGGTAAATACATTCCTATTGATAGAGTTACTATTAGCTAGCTGAGATTTTGGTTAATATTCCAAAATCAAAGTTTGGTTTCTGTGGCCGTCTTAGATATTGCATTTTAGTGTACTGAATGAAACTAAATGCAGCAATACAGCTTATAGAAATAGCGGGGATTGGGAAGAGAGTTAATGAATTTTCCGTAGTTTTGTGGAAAAGCAATTGCCTCAACACCCTATTTGATGCACTTCTCTTGAATGTTCTATTCGTTAATTAACATGGCATTTGGCAGGTTGGTGGATCAGAAAAAGTTTATCTGGCAGCAAAGCTGTTGCTCCTCTCCATGGGCAAAAGCACAATTTATTGTGGTGGAGCAAGAAATGGTTCGGTGAGTTCCATCATTATTGGTGCAATGACTCATAATCTCTGTGCGTCTATCGGAAAGTGTTAATTCATGTGCTGCTCATGGATGGTACAAGCCTCAATAAGTATTCAATGATTGCAAAAGGAGAGAAACATTGCGAACAATTTTGAAAGTTCCTTGCTTTCTTTATACCACTGCTAAAGCTGGAATTGGTTGTCTGATTTGCCGCATAAGAGGAGGTTGCCACTTATGGGCTGAATACTGATGCTTATACACCTAAAGCTTGTTGTCATCAACAAATAAGATTGAGATGGGGGTTCCCCTTGGTATCAATACATATTACTAATCATACTCTGAAGGTAGAATTTCGCTTGGTTGCTGCTTTAGTCTTGCTTTCACTTAATATGTTTAGTGGCTAGTTCTACTTGGTTTGCATTTACCAAGTTCTACCTTGCATTAGAACAGAATATCCATCTTGTTTTTTGAATTAATTCATAGCCATATCTGAAACTGAAAGGTTGATAAATGCTTAGTGTACAAAAGACAACTGAAATCAAATTGAACAAGACATCAGCAAAGCATCTTCTTGAGCTCTTAACGACATGCACTACATTTTTCTAGTATTCAATACTAGAAGATTTTGACAATTTTGTCCCATTGACTAAACTGATATCGGTTTCGAGTTCCTCAATGTTTTAGCACACATCCTTCATATGACAACATATATTGAAGAGAACAGAAGTACAAAATTTGACCAAATGTAGTAATTGTTCACAATTACTCTCGCTAGCCTTTGCCTGCTTGTAATACTTTCAATGTCCTTTAATCTTTAGGCAGCAAAAATCTGCAACAACTTAGCACTGGCTGTAAGCATGCTTGGTGTATCTGAGGCACTTGCTCTTGGTCAGTCTTGGGGAATTGCTGCAAGTGTTTTGATAGGAGTGTTCAACTCTTCAAGTGCTCGATGCTGGAGTAGGTACTATTTGGTCACTTTTCTGTGGCACAAGTAGGGTTTATTGTGGCTTCTCTTTCTCTTGCACTTTTTTTTTTTGTAATCTTCAAAGGCTTGCAGTCATTTATCCACAGCATTTAGATGTGGCTTGGAGATATTGTTGGTGTTGAGAAATCATAAGCCGATGTAATGTGTTTTGCAAGTTTGAATGACGGTGTCCTCTCTCTCTCTCTCTCTCTCTCTCTCTCTCTCTCTCTCTCTCTCTCTCTCTCTCTCTCTCTCTCTCTTTTTTTTTTTTCTTTTATAAAAGTTGTAGTAATGCCCATGGAAACCCGACTTAGGTGAAAAAGTGGGGTATGCCATTCGTGTTGATGTGTGACTGGCCAAACATGGTAATTAAGGTGGGACTATTTTCGATTGTCAAGAGCAAATTCTTTAGGATACTATTTTTTTAATGCTGACTTTTCTGAAGTAGCGTTGTTGCTTTTAATCTGGGACATATCTCAAATTTTTTTGGTTCCCTGATAAATTATAATCTATGCCTTTTCGTTTTGGTTTTGTGCTCCATCATGTATAATTGTTTTTTTTGGTGGTCACTACCGTGTTGCAAAATGACAGATGGAGTGCTTTTCCGTGAAACACTGAAAGATTCCGACCTTGAATGGTACTAGTATGACAATGTCTTCTCTACTCTGATCTATTACTTCTTGTTAAACTGGGTTGGAGTGGATTTGTATATGCATGGAGAATAACCTATGCAGACTCAGGTTCTTCAAGCAGAGCCTTACATTTTGTTGTTTTTACTTGTTTCAGGGTTGTCGTAATGGATGAAGCACATGAGAGATCACTGAACACTGATGTTCTCCTTGGGATATTGAAAAAGGTGGTAGCTTGAGGTCGCGATTTTAAGCTCGTTGTAACATTTGGTACTCTGAATGCACAAAAATTTTCGAACTTATTTGGCAAGTAATAATCACATTTTATGCTCTTGATGGGCGATCAGTTAGGTTGCCTAGATGAGGTTTTGACAATTGTCTCGATGCTCTCGATGCCGTTTGTATTTTTCTAGCCAAAAGATAGAGTGGAGGAGAGTGATGCTGCAAGGGAGAAATTTTTCGTTCCGGTATCTGGCCACTAAACAATGCATAATGTCCATCAGTAGTGAAAAAGCAAATAGTACAGAGGGGATTGGTGTAATGATCACTTTTGCTTGTCAAGGGCTTGCGGAAGGCTCGAGAAGTGAGATCTCAATTGCTGTATATTCTCAAGATGTTGCGAATCCCATTAACTTCAAGTTGGCCCGACACGGATGTCATTAGGAAGGCCATTTGTCTCTGCTGGAGCATAAGAAGAAGCATGAGGAAGAGAAGACAGCCATGGAGGAAGAAATGGAGAACCTGAGGAGATCGCAGGCAGATGCGGAGATAGAGATTGAGGTGAAAGAGAGGGAGAAGAGGGCGAAGCAACAACAGCGAGTCTCATTGCCTCGGTTGAGGCAGGGTACTTCTACTTACCTTAGACCAAAGAAATTTGGTCTATAACTGTACATAGCGTTGTATTAATAGTATATAGTGTAACATGTAATTGTTAGAGGAAAAACCAATAATTTGGTGGATACCTTCACAAAAAAAGAGCCTGCACTCTCATTTTTGATAATGTCAACCCTGTTTAATAGTGTAAGTTTTTAATTTTTGAGCTAGGAAAAAGACACGCAGTCAAAAATGATGACCTGAATTATTGAGCTAATAAAAGTAGTTTCACAAGTTTGGTTAATCGGGACCACATCATCACTTGCAAAGAACTCGATAGGAGTGAGAAGTTGGATCAAGAATTCAAACTAAGCATTCCCTCTCGTTTAGTTATTATACTAGCATACCTCTAAATTTATCGACGTTAGTTCCTTAGTCAATATTGCTCTAATTCATTGACATATAAGTGACTCTCTTTCCACGCTGGCTAGCTGCATATTGAGCGTAAAAAAACTTCTGCTCATTGAGGATAATTCACGAGCGCTTAGTTTACATTACTCTTCGAATACATGATTTGCTCAAAACAACATTAAGATGCTAAAACACAAAATCGGGCGAAGTTGAATAGATCTCTCTCTCTTTCTCTAAGCTTACTGATTACTGTAAAATCTCATGTGGAAAACTTCAAAAATTCATTCTGGCAAGCGGTAAGTCCAAATCAAGATCCGTATAATCTCATGGTTTCACGATACCCTAAACTACCAATTCTATAAAATGTGCAGCTCAACGACTTAAAAATCGGACTTTGTAGCGAAATATGACCTGAAGGCTGCCGAGCGTGTCTTTTCACCGTGCGGAAAACTTTAAAAAATTCGTTCTGGGCAAACGGTAAGTCCAAATCAATATCCGTAAAAATCATGGCTCCACGACACCCTAAACTACCAATTCTATAAAAATCGCAGCTCAATGACTTAAAAATCGGACTTTGCAGCGAAATATGGCCTGAAGGCTGCCGGACGTGTACTGTTCACTTCGCGCAGAAAACTTTAAAAATTCGTTTCGGGCAAACGATAAGTCCAAATCAAGATCCATAAAATCTCACGGCTCCACGACACCCTAAACTACCAATTCTATAAAAATGCGCAGCTCAACGACTCAAAAATTGAACTTCGCGGCAAAATATGGCCTGAAGGCTGCCGGACGTATACTGTTCACTTCACGCGGAAAACTTAAAAAATTCGTTTCGGGCAAACAATATGTCCAAATTAAGATCTGTAAAATCTCACAGTTCCATGACACCCTAAACTACCAATTCTACAAAAATGCGCAGCTCAACGACTCAAAAATCGGACTTCGCGGCGAAATATGGCCTAAAGGCTGCCGGACATGTACTGTCACTATAAAACTTTAAAAAAAATTCATTTCAAAATGGTAAGTCCAAATCATGATTCGTAAAAACCCACGGCTCCATGACACCCTAAACTACCAATTCTATAAAAATGCGTAGCTCAACGACTCAAAAGTGGAACTTCACGGGAAATATGACCAAGATTACCGGACGTGTACTGTTTTTACTTTCGCGAAAACTTTAAAAATACGTTTCGGGCAAACGGTAAGTCCAAATCAAGATCCGTAAAAACCCACGGCTCCATGACACCCTAAACTACCAAATTCTATAAAAATGTAGCTCAACGACTCAAAAGTTGAACTTCGCGGCGAAATATGGCCCGAAGGCTACCGAACGTGTACTGTTTACTTTCCGCGGAAAACTTTAAAAATACGTTTCGGGCAAACGGTAAGTCCAAATCAAGATCCGTAAAAACACACGGCTCCATGACACCCTAAACTACTAATTCTATAAAAATGCGCAGCAACGACTGAAAAATTGGACTTAGCAGCGAAAATATGGCTTGAAGAGTGCCGGATGTGTACAGTTCACTTTATTGGAAAAACTTTAAAAATTCATTTCGGGAAACGGTAAGTCCAAATCAAGATCTGTAAAATCCCACAGCTCCACGATACTCTAAACTACCAATTCTACAAAAATGCGCAGCTTAACGACTTAAAAATCGGACTTTTGACAAAATTAATCATTCACAGAAAGAATTCTCGGACAGGTATTGATGCTTCATTTTGGACCACTCCCCGACGTATCTAATTTAACAGAATATTCAAAGTAACATGAATCCAGACTCGTGAATCTAGCAAAAGTGTAAGAAAGCAAGAAACTAAGCATCAATATCCTATGGGATGGTCTTCTAAAGCTAACCAAATTATCCATAACGCTGAGCTTGAAACACAAAAGTTGGTTGTGTCATAACTTTCTCCACTAAACTCTGTTCCAAGCGAACTTATAGTTAAAAGAAAGCTCATTCAGAGCACTACAAAATTCTAATTTGGCCGTCCCAAAATCGAGTGAAACCCGACAAAAATCTGCCTAAAAGCCGCTCAAATCACGCTCTCTCGGTAATTCTCTATCTCTCTCTGTTTTTTCTTTCTTTATAAAAGTTGCTATAGTAATGCCCATTGCCTGAAAGCTGATTTTTCTAAAACTAGATTGATGCTGATACTCCTGCAGTTGGGGAACGAGGCGAGGTAGATTTTAAATATGAGGCAAAGTTTGCACAGCACATGAAAAAGGGTGAAGTAGTGAGTGAATTTGCAAAGTCAAAAACTATTGCACAGCAAAGGTAATATCTCCCCACATATTTAGTGCAGGATGAGTTATTGCAGTTAGACTTATAATTTTCCGATATATTGTGGTTAGTTTTGCATAATATTTCGTCGCAATGTAAATGTCTAGGTTATGTATGTTTTTAGCCATAGGTATTCTTTTAATGTTGGTATTGGGTAACAGGCATGGGGATAATATTGAAATCGAGGATTCAAACTTAGACTGTGAAGTCTCATACTGTCGCTTAGGAATTTGGATGATCTGGTCTATTCTGAATCTGGGTTGCCATTCGCGGTGAGCCTCAGTGGTGAAACAAACTTCTCTAACTAATTATAAGATAGGCATGAGGATCATATTTGATTATAGCTTTAGAGAGAAGGAAACAATTATACTTGCATGCTATCCAGTTTCTCTAAGGGATTAAAGCAACCTACCATGTATGTAAATGAAGGAAACGGTCGATGGACCATGGGGAAGATTTTATATCACATTTCTACTTGTGTTCAAAACTATCTTCAGTTTAAAGAGTTCACATACCATGGCAAGTTGTATCGGCAGTCCTCTTAGCTGCTGACCTTTGGTGGATGTTTATTCCTATGTTCTAGAATTTTTCTCTACGGACGGGTTAATTTATCGAAGAGCTATTGCATCCTCAGGTCATTCTATCTTTAATTGTGATAGGGAACCGTTGAGATTTTTAAATATATGTTTCATTGCGACAACTCGTTGAGATTGAAAGACCAAACGGAGGCCCCATCAAACCGTGTGGAGCTACGTTACTATCGCAGGAGTAGGTACACTAATTCAGTTGCAGGAAACTCGAGTCATCAATTTTGCTCCACGCACTCTATAGTCGATTCCAATAATGAATGTCTGTCAATAATGATGTTACATGTGGCCTAGTTTTACACCATCGGAGAATGAAAGATTTGGCAAATGCCCCCAATACTACTCGGGGATAAAAAGGAAAAGAGGGGAGGGGGCGAGGGGGGCAAAGAGGGCATTATTCAGTTAAATGAAAAACAAATCATGGCCTCAAGCAATTATGGGGGATAGGGACAAGTAAATTGCATGGTATGTGATGTTCTAAACAAGAATGCCTTTCCTTATCTGCATCACCTCCTCAATAGCTTGAGCGCATCCCCTACCAGATGCAGCAAACCGGTGACGAGTACCTGTATATACCAATTAGATAAATAACATTTCAAATGGTCTCATACAAGAGCATGTAAACCGCTACATACACAATATCTCTTTTTTCGCACTAATAGTAGAAACACATGTATCTTCCATTTGGTCCCACAAATGGTTTGGCAAGACTCTTCCAAAGAGCAACCTATGGACATCATGTTAATGACAGAAGGGTTACCTGAAGGCGTAAAGAAGGGTTTTCCTTAACACAGTCCCCGGCCACGTTATTGTCAATGGCAAGGAAGGCATCACCACCACACTTTTGGATGCAAAATTCTGATCTGCCATACTTGCCGTGGGAAACATCTTCATAAAGAAAGTAGTGAGGGGCAAGGAGTCTACACTGTCCATCTTGGAACTCTTGTCAAGGGAAACATCTGCTCATGTATAAAGAAAATGTTATAAGCTCATGAGAAACTTCATCATTTTCTCATGCATGGATCGATCAACTTTATTGTGGTGGGAACTTTTTCAATTGAGTGGCAACTAGCAACCGCAACACTAACCTTAAACCAAGAGAGGCGGATCATTTTATCGATTTGATAATAACTATGAACTACCAGATTGCTAATTAATTTATTTGACGCAACAACTCAATGCAAACCCACCTTAATCTAAATAGACCAGTTACAGCTTGCTGTGAACTACAACTAACATTAGCGAGAAGCATGTGTAAGAAAGACGCTAATAGCGAAATTAGCAACAGCAACAAACTGTAAGGGAAAGAGTTCACATGATATACTTGTTTGAGGCCACTTGAAAATACAAAGGTGGGGCTAACAAGGACCCCATTCGTGGTACTCTACCGGCTGCAGTTCATTTACACTATTTTTCGTAAGTTTAGTTTTTCCCCGTGAGCAAACAAACCTTTCCCGTATAATCTTCTCCCAAATCCTTTGGAGGTTATACTGCCACGACAAGTTCCTAGTAGTAGGGATATCGATGTGATAACCTGAAGCACCATAAGTGACTTTATTATATGATGACATGCTAGGGACAAACAAAGCCTTTGAGAAATGGGTCCTTGCACAAGATTAGAACAAAACTCTTAACCGGTCATCCGCAAGCCTCACAACATGACATATAGTGTGACTAATCTATCGGTAATATTCAAATCTGAACAACCAACGTTGCATCCGTGGAAGCAGCAGCACACAGAAACTTGCATCACCTCACTTATGATAAGTGCTCAAGATTATTCCCAAGATAAAGCTGATGCACTAAATTCTACATAAAAATAACATACCCCTTTTCTGTTTAACAATTATTATACAAGGGTGTTAATGATGGGTAAGAAGAACGCAGCTAACTCGCAAAATATGCTCTGATAACAGAATGAGGTGAAGTCATTTTGAAGACCTTGATCGCCATTAGACATGAGAAGCATACAATACAAAAGAGAACGACGATCAATGCACACATGATAACATTGAAATAGCAGATAATGAGAATGATAACCATCAAGAGAAAACTATCAATTAGCAAATCAAATGCCTTCATTCACTAAATTATACCGGCTTTGTTAGGATGTGAAAACAAACATCTTGCATCATGAAGATTGCATATATCTTTGGAATTGGATATACCTGATGAAGCGCATACATTCGCAAGTCGTGGGAGCAGAATTTGAGGGTCTCTAACATGCATGCAATTAAATAATAGAATCTACCAAATACAAAACAAGCAAAGTATCAAAAACCTCCCCAAATAAAGTATCAGATTACTCAAGCACATTCATAAATCATTGAGATGACAATTTAAGCACAAAGCCACGAATTCAAGAGCAAGTGTTGTCAGTCAAATTCAAAATTCACTTTTCCACATTTCATGTCTTCATCTATTTTTCTTATAGTAAAAGTAACTGAACCTTCGATTTTAAAGAGAAACCGACATTTGAGACGCTTCCAAAAAAGAAGATGCAGCTTTTGAGAAGAATGAGGTAATCGATGCTTTAACGTATTCCAATGTATTAATTTGGCTGTCAAAGCTGAAAAAGGCAGCGACTTAATCGAGGAATGTGATTGTTTATGCCACAAACAGGAAGCTCCCAGTTCCTCATCCAAAACATAAAACGCACCTTTATCATTACTTGTGCCATTCAAGAGCCAAAGTTGGTATAACTACACAATTTCAGAAAGAGACAATATATTATCTTCAGTTGACTCCAGCAATCCCAAAAATATAGCAGGAACTTATCCTCAAACACATCCAAGCTAAACAAAGTTCATTCAAACAGAAACAATAGATGTTGAACTTGCATTCAAATTCATTTCCTAGTTATGAGGCCCCTTACTGTCAAGAATAAGAAATTTGCACTTAAGTAGAATTACCGTCAAAGGAAACACTATCAAGAATGAGAAATTTGCCGTTGCTGTTATTATGAAGAAACTTTTACATTATATTACGATACTATGAAAAGTAAGACCATAGAGACTTGTCACTTAGCATTAGACAAAGAGCCATTCATCTGCAGCTACACCATCTAGGATATTTCGATTTGTAATTTCTACTTTTCACTAACTAAGATATAAATGTAGAGGCAACAGTTGATTTCTACTAAAGATATCGACTATAACTTCCGTATAAAACACCTGTAATTGGAGATAAGAGGATCTTTACAGGTTGAATTAACATCGGCGAGGTAGCCAATGAGCTCAATAGAGACAAGAAACAGAAGAACTTAACATAACCTTCCCTTTAGTTCCAGCAACATGTATTATTTTAAGCCCAGCAATCTTTTCCTCCAACCCAAGTATCTACGAAGATAGTCGGTGAAATGATTTAGTAGACAAAGCCCATGCTTTCATTATGTTGACTATTAAAGTCCGAGACGAGCTTAAGAAAAGGTCATCTTGTCACGCCTCGAACCCCTCGAGCGCCATCATCCCACGTGCCGGTCTAATCTCCTGCGACATCCCGGGACGCCGTCGCCGACCCAACTCCCGCACGAGCATAAGACACATGTGTAACAGCCCGAATTTTGATGTAATTTCCGGGATCAATAAAATTGATATTAATTAGCATTTCATTTTAGCTTGATCTAGCCCGGGCTGATCACTCTCGGGATACTAACCAATGAGGGTATGGCTAACTAGAAAATAGTCGTGGACCGGGGGACCCTATCGTGAAACGGACAGCGATCACGAGAGACGCCGAGGAATATTTTGGGCCAACGTGGGCGATCATAGGAAAGGGTAATGGATTGGGTTTGGCCAAGGCCAACGATGTATAATAGGGACGCAGTGATTAAAAATCGAAAGTACACGTGGCCAATCAGGTCCGAACCGAACCTAACGATCGTGACCTTTGGAACTAGTGATAATTCCTCATTCTCTCAATGATTGAGACCATTACGACGCGGATAGCCCTAGGTCGTCTGGCGTAACTTCTAAACAACCGCTTTATTAGTGAGAGACCACGAAATAAAGTTTAAGCGTGTTTTTGTTCACGATATTGGGCCCGGATTTCGATGTCAAGTTTCAAGGCTTAAGAGACCATTTTGGAAATCGGCGTCATATTACGCTGGCCCGCAGACATTTGGGGTTAAACTGAGTAAAAATTGGAATTTCGGTCCGGGGTTGAAAAATTACGGTTTTGCCCACAATGGGTGTCGGTATTTAATTCTGAGGCCGTTTGAGGTTATTTTTCGAGGCCGACACCATTTTTGAGTGGCCACGATACCGAGTCATTTCGGACAAAAAGTGGAATTTCGACAAAAATTGGAAAAATAATATTATTTTATTCCCGAACTTCACGATCGATTTTCGAGGGCTTAGAAAGTGAATTTTTCGATTCCGACGCCATATTATGTTGGCCATATATATGGAGCAGCGTATGTGCAAAAATTAAAATTTCGGTTCGGGATCGAAAAATTACGAAAATGCCCCTAGGCCATTTTTAATTAATTCGAAATTTGGATTAATTTTTGGGATTAACCAAGGTTAGTTAAAGGCTAACCCAGGTCTGGTCAGCCCATGGTTAAGGGCAAATGACCAAAATGCCCCTAAATTATTGGATTAGATCAATTTTGGGCCTTTGGATTAGGGGTAAAATTGTCCAAAAGCCAAGATTTTGACACTTGGCACCCCTAGTCTACTAAGTTTGACCAAGATAAACTCTCTCTCTCTCTCTCCCACGCAGAACATCAGCAGCAAAATTTTTTCTTCCTTTTTCTTCCCATTTTCTCTCCGTTTCTGCACTGTTTTTGTGCAATTCTGCACTGTTCGGTACTGTTCACGCCGGAACAGTACCGGCAGACTCCCCGTCGAGCCACCACCACCAGCATCCTATTCCACCTCTGTGCAGCCTCAACAACCCAGGTTTTGGTCCAAATCAGCACTGTTTTTCTCTGTTTTTCTTATTTTCGAGTCCGTGAACAGTATCGCCCGGAGCTTCGCCGGACCTCCGATCGACGTTCCGTCGACACCAGGCCGTCCAGCTCACCCATACAACTCGATCCTAGCTGGTCCATTTTGATTTCACGTGCGGATTTCTTTATTCCACGACAATGCGGCCTTGTTCGTGCCGTGCGGTTGTGCAGCGATGACGGGCGCCTCGCCGGTGGCTGTTTCCGACCTGTCCGTACATGTCCGTACAAAATCTTTGTTCTTTGATCCCGTTACAAAATCTTTGTTCGCTGCGCCAGCCTTTGACCGGCGCGCCTTTATTCACGCCGTTCGCGTCGCCCTCCGGGGAATTCCGCGCCCGATTGCCTTTGTTTAGCGATGATTGGCCGCCATTCCTCGTCGTCGTGACCCTTGATTAGGTGAGTAAAATTCCTAAACCTGGATTAGGACTAGTCGTGCGTTTTTCTGGACTGGTTTAGGTACTATCAGTATATTTTAGACTGGCTTGGATAGTGTCAGTACGTGTTTGAGACTGGATTGGGAATTGACTGGTAGAATCTATTATCGGGAAATTTGTGGTAAATAATTGAGATTTTATTGGGAAGCGAAAATGAATAAATTGATTAATATGGGAACCCGTTAGAAAATTACCGGGTATGTCCGGACTGATTGATGGTACGTACATTGTGCTTGGTTGTAATTGAATTTCATTGGTGATCATGGTGCATTGCATTGCATAACATGGACACGCATTATGTATGCCTAGAGTGCGGCATGTGGTGAATTTGTGCAAGAATGCGTGCCTGCCATAAGTGTGTGATCACCTAAATTACCCTAAAAAGCGTTATCTGGCGGGGGTCCGAATAATAATGGTGTGTGATCACACGAGGACCTACGGGTCGTGACCTTGGTCTATACCGTCCTCATGCACTTTGAAGCGGGGCGATGCCGAGTGCGTCCGGAAGGCGACCATCCTCATGCACTTTGGAGCGGGCTGCGGTTCGCAAGGGAGGAAACGGTGTTGCGCCTCATGCACTTTGAGGCGAGGCTAGAGACACCGGGCGGATCGGTTCTTTGCGCCTCATGCACTTTGAAGCGGGCTAGGCGCTTGGGGCGTGAAATACTAAGGACTCGAGTCGTATTAATAATAATAAATTGGGCAGTGTGCGAGTGTGCCAGTGTGGGCGAGTGGGCCGGGAATTGCACGTGTCAAGTCCATGACATTTGCATTCATGAACATACATAGACTGGCATGCGAGAATGTGAAAATCGGTGCATAAGCATGTGATTGGCATATATGTGAATATGAGTGCCGCGTATGTACCGTGGTTGTTATATATCGAACTGTCTAACCTGCAGGGTCTAATAATGATGTGGTTATTATTGCTTGGTGATTTAAATATTTATTTCCGGTCAGGAGATTGCATGTTAGCCTAGCTTAGGTTTAGGGGTTAAACTCACTGAGATTCGTCTCACGGTTGTTGTAAACCGAAACATTTCAGACCCCCGGCCGTGAGGATGGAGTGGCCACCGCCTCTTTTTGGGATCCCTCTGGAGATCCGGACGTATACTACCACCTACCCATCAGGAAATGGGGAGGCTTTTGTGAGACATCAGTCTCAGGTAGTTGTGGATATAGGTGCGGATTATTATCGGAAGCAGGAATATGTGGCGTGGTGTCATCGAGATGCCCATGGGATTGAGGGAGATCCCACCAGGACTTTTGATATCCCCATCGATGATGATGAGTTGATGCAACCAATCATAGCCTTGCTGGTGAGGTGATAGATCCCGAGTCGCGCTTTGAGGAGATGATGCGGGGCGAGGAGGTGCATGAGGAGCCCGATGTGATGGCGGAGGACCACCTGCCGATGGAGGAGGACGAGAATGGCGAACTCGAGGCCATGGAGCAGGGCCTTGAAGATCATGGACGGATAGCTGAAGTAGGTGAAGATGTAGAGTTTGGCGGGGCGAGGATTTAGGTTGGTACTTAGATCCACGATTTGGAGTTGGATTCGAAGAAGAGCGGATGGCAGCCCGGCCCGATGGAATATGAGGAACCGTCTCGGCGATGACATTTTGGAGGAAAGTTCGGAGGATCCCTCACGGGAACCTTAGCAGGTTCTAGGTCCTAACCATAGGGAACCTTATTTTTATGGTTCTTTTGACCCGATGTCCGTGAACCATGTTGGGTTTTGGGAATGGTACGTAAAAAGGTTTTCTATGGCATGGTAAATATTTAGATCTTTTGGGTTGGATTAGAAGAAGGCGATGGCAGCCCGGTAGATGGAATATGAGGAACCCGGAGTCGGCGATGACATTTGAGGAGGAAAGTTCGAGAGGATCCTTCCTCGGATCCGGATGGGAACCTTAGCCTAGGTTCTAGGTCCTAACCATAGGGATAGGGAAGCCACTACCTTTTTGTGACCTTCCACATTGACCCTTACCCCACCACTCGACCCTTTTTGACCCGATTATGATGCGTGACCTATCATGTTGCTTGTTTTGGTTTGGCTTGTAATGGTACTATGTAAAAAGGTTTTCTATGGCATGGTAAATATTTATATTTTCAAATTGTTTAATTGCTGGTTCTTCTACCTTGGTCTCATGTATTATATTATGCGGGTGTATATATTTAATTATATCGTTACTTCCGCTTGTGCTTGATCTCTGTTTGGGTGTTGGGTCGGCAATGCTTCACGGGAGCGTTGCACCATAATCGACCGTGGCGGGATGTTGCGTTCGATTGGGGTGCGGGCGTGACAACATGCGGAAGCAATTATTAAAACACCCGTACAAAACAATACATGACCAAGGGTAGCAGAACATCAATCCACGAATATCAACCAGCACCATTAACCGCCATAAAAAAGAAACGCTTACAATATTCATCTTACACATCAAATACAAACAGCCTACTATAAACAGATCAGTGGCCACTAAAGTCAAAAGATTACTGGCCCTACCACTCTACGGCTAAGGTTGATCCTAGGAAATTAAATCGGGATCAAATCTTAATGACTCAGACTTAGCCTCGATTGTCTCATCCTCCGAGTCCATCTGCTCGACCTCGCCATCCTGTTCGGGATCTTGCTCTATAGGCTCCGGATCCTCACATAGATCGGGTACACCAGGTATCCTCTAACAGAGGTCTGAAAAACGGGGTTTAAACAACTATGAGACGAATCTCAGTGAGTAGGCCTCCTAAACCGAAACTAGGCTAACATGCACCTCCCGACAAGCAAATCAACACAACCGCCGACAATAATGTCAATCAAATGACCTAGGCCCTTGGGCTCGGATCACTTACCTTATTGACCCTGCAGGTTAGGCACTTTATATGAATCACGGCACATATGCGACACACTAGTCACATGTAACAGCCCGAATTTTGACCCGTTATCGAGTCAAATAAAGTGTATGTGAATTCTCGTGTAATTTTAGTAAGTCTCACCGGAATTGATCACTCATGGGATACTAACCAAAAAGGAAAGGCTAAATAGGATCAGGTACGTGGATTGAGAACTCGACCAGCGATTGAGCGCCGATTTCGAGGAACGTCGAGGAAATATTTTGAACCAATATAGGCCGATCTTAGGAAAATGACGGGTCGATATTTTTTCAATAACGTATGATTGGATCGTGAGTGATTTCGCGCGACCGAAAATACGCTTGATAAATGAACCCGATTTTAATCCAAACGATCGCGACCCGGTACTAGTAATAATTCCTCTCGTTGTTTTGAAATTGAGGCCATCATGACTCGGACAGTCTTAGGTCGATACATCGTAATACCTAAACAGCCACACCATTAGCGAGAATCCTAAAACTGCAAAACGAGCAAATTAGATTGCAATATTGGGCACGAACTTGAAATCAAAATTTCAAGGGTAATTACTACTATTTTGCAAGACGGACGTCATTTTGGAGTGGCCATTCATGTTTGGGACTAATGCGGTTGAAATCTGAAAATATGACCAAAATTAAGAAAAACGATTACTGCCCACTGTGGACACGAGACCGATTCGGACGCCGATCGAGGTTACTTTTCGCAGCCAAGGTCATTTTGGGGTGGCCATACGCATTTAGAGCGGTTTTGGCCAAAAAGTTGAATTCGACAAAAATTGAAAAATAATATTATTTTATTCCGGGATTTCATGGACGATTTCCGAGGGCTTAGAAATTTAATTTCGCGAATCCGACACCGGATTATGTCTCCCAAGAATATTTAGGACCGGTATGGGCAAAAATTGGAATTTCGGTCCGGGACCGGAAAATTACGAAAATGCCCCTAGGTTGTTTTATTTTATTCCGAATTTTAAATCAATTTTTGAGGTCTAACTAGGGTTAGTTGGGACTAACCAGACCTGGTCAGCCATGGTTAGGGGGAAATTGACCATAGTACCCTTGCATTATTAGTGGATTTTGAATTTGAGCCTTTGGATTCAGGGGCAAAGTGTCCCAAGCCCTTAGATTGGTGACATGTGGAATCCACTCACCTTTGTTGACCACCTTTTGACCCTCTCTCTCTCCTCTCTTGAGACCCTCTCTCTCCTCTCACGTTCTCTCTCCCCCTCTCGTCTTCTTCGCCCTCCCTTCTTCCTCGCCGTTTCTTGCTCCGCGTCTTTGTTCCACGCCGGAGAAGGCCTTGACGCCACACAATCTTGGGCTCGTCTCCTTCATGCCCGGCCCCGCCCGCCCACCCCGTCGACCTCCGTTTCCCCTCTGTCCCGCCACCTCGGCCCCATTACTGTTCGAGCGAGGGAGCAACGTCGCCATTTCGCCCCCCGGTGCAGCGCCGCCGCGCCCGCCGCCGTCGTCGCCCCGTCCCGCGACCACCTCGCCTCCTCGGCCCCCTCACCTCCGTCCTCGGCCTCCTCATTGTGACCAGCACCTCCCTATTTTGGCGGTTTGTGCCTCGAGCCCGCCGGAGTCGTCGTGACCGCCGGCTTGCCCCCGGAGCGCCGCCGTCGATTCTCACCGCTAGTCGGTGATCGATCGCCGCTTCCGTCGCCTCGAGACCATTAATAGGCGAGTAAAAATTTCTAAACCCTAATTAGCCTAATTGTGGATTTTTAGGGGTAAATTAGTGGGGTAATTAAGCTAATTTGGGGCTTATTTGTGTGGGAATGTGCATGGGCTGATTATAGGACTTAATTGGGACCTAATGAGGATGTTTAGGTGTGTTTTAGGGACTAAATGTGGGCTGATGGGTACTGTTCATCATAGATCCGAATTTGGGGATGAATCGCCTAAGTTGAAATTAATTGGCTCAATAGGTGAAGATGTGAATTTGGGCAATGTATCGCTTAATTTAGGACTTGTTGGGGGTCCTAGTGGGCGTTATCATATTCGAATTTGATTGTGGTGTGTGGTTGGTCACGTCGAGTCCTAAACGGATTGGATTGTTCGTAATGCTAAGTTGTGTATTTAGTGCCGGGCGTAAATGGGCTAAAATGAAATGTGCTAGGCATGCCGACAATGAGCTAAACGAGTGAGGTCGTGATTTATAGTCTTGGGCACATCGTGGCACGGTAATTCGATTGAGTCCCGACGGGTGAAATTATATGTTGGGCTTTGTTATGGTTGAAATTGAATATGTCGATGCACGTGTCTGACGGAACAACTTGTGACCTCCGGGTCGGGCCTACGGGTCGGAACAACTTGTGACCTCCGGTCGGGCCTACGGGTCGGGACAACCTGTGGCCTTTGGGTCGAAACGGTTGTGGTCTTGGACAGGCCCTTGGTCGAAACGGTTGTGGTCTTCGGATCCGCCTACGGGTCGGGACAATTTGTGGCCTTGGCCGGGGCCTTGGTCGGACACAGATTGTGGCCTTCGGGTCGGGCCTTCGGGTCGGTACAGATTGTGGCCTACGGGTCGGGATAGATTATTGGCCTTAGGGTCGTGGCGTCGATATGACTGCATACTCTGTTTATATTGCTACTGAAAGTCTTACCTGCAGGATGTTATAGTGAATTGGGCCTTGGGCCCGGTGAATTGACATTTATTGTTACACTGGTTCATTTAATTATGTATTTTATTTACCCTCTGGAGGTACACTTAGTCTAGTTTGGGATTAGAGATTTATTACTTGCTGAGTTTTCTCACGGTTGTAGTAAAACCGAATTTTCAGACCCCCGTCCGTAGGATGCCGAGGGATGGCCCTCTTTTTGGAATCCCGCAGCGAATTCAGCGATCAGTTAGTGTGCACCCTTGCGGGGATGGAACGGCGTACGTTAGATACTATTCAGTTGTATTTGTAAACGTGGGAGAGGACTACAGCCGTACTCAGGAGTATGTAGCCTGGTGTCATAGGGGAGCGGATGGCGTGACAGGACCTCCGATCAGGACCTTTGATATTCCGGTGGGTGCAAACGGCGCTATAATCCCTCAGATGGTGGGCGGTGAAGTATCGGACCCTCCACCTTCCCTTAGTGTGAGTTTTGAGGGTGAGACAGTAGATGGACCGGCAGCCATGGATGAGGAGGAGCAAGAGCAGCAAGCCATGGCCGCAGATATAAACCCGGTGGATGACGAAGAGGTTGATCCCGAAGCGATGGACTTGAATATCGATGTAGCCAGAGACATTGCTGAGGTTGGATCGGATGAGGAGATAGGAACTGAGGAGGATTCCTCGAGGAGTCTTCATTGCCATCCGACCAGACTGGGAGCCGTAGTTTAGGTCTCGATGATAGCGCGCAGAGGCTAACCCCCTTCTTTTTGACTGTAGCCCCTCCCGGTAGATAGTTTGACACCCCTAGGCCACCGATCCCTTTTTACTGCGTGGCCTTTTTGATGTACCTTTTTGTTATAGGAAGGGGTAAAGTTTGTAAGTTTGTAAAGAATATATATTATGGTTTAATTTATCGCTTAATTGTTATCTTTTGCTATTCATGGTTGCGTTTTATAATGTCCGGGTGTATATACATATAATATATATATCGTCGTTTCCGCTTGTGGCATGTTTTCTCTGTTTTGGGTATTCGGGTCTCTGTGACGCAATCCTGGGAGCGTCGCACTCTGTTTCGACCCTAGGCGGATGATCATGCTCTCGTTGGGTGCGGGCGTGACATCACCACGTCGCCATACACGCATGTTCATGCTCAATAGTGCCTATCTCACACACAAATCACTGGGTGCGCACATTAGTCACATACTCCGGCACACAATTGCCATGCTCATGATTTAGTTCAAATGATGCATGCTGACACACGGCTCATTTTGCAATTTATAAACCGACCCGAAGGCCCGACCCGTAGACCACAGTAATAAACCGACCAGAAGGCCACAATGATAAACCGACCCGAAGGTCCGACCCGTGAGGCCACAATGATAAACCGACCCGAAGGCCCGACCCGTGAGGCCCGCAACACTTCACGGCCCGCGCCGAAGCACATATGGCCCGGTGTCTCTAGCCCGCAGGCGCAACACCGATCTCCTCGATCTTCCGGACAAACCGGGCATCGTCCCGCATAAACGCAGCGGACGGAATCGACCCGAAGGCCACGACCCGAAGGCCTTAAGTGATCACACGGCACACCGCCAAATTTTATCTAAGCCCCGCATAAACGCATTAGGCATTTAGGTGATCACACATGCTCATGTCAAGCACGCATTCTCACACAATCTCATCTCATGCCCCATTCTCGGCATACACAATGCGTGGCCATGCAATGTCGTACAATGCAACATAAGCATTCAATTTCAACGCGGCATTTCAACAAACATGCCAAGCCCACGTGCTCAAACGCCAATCAGTTGCCCAATTTAATAGCACAATATACGCACTCGACCAACTAATACCATGTGGCCCAAAACATGATTCACGCACTTGGGTAATAATCATTCACACCAATGATTGGCCAATCACACACCGCATTCAATCGATCATGCGAACACGCGGCATGGCAACGCCCCAATTGGGCCTCAACAAGCAACAATCATTCACAATTTAGGCAAAATTCAACACATTATTGGCATGTTCAATTTAATCCCATTCTAGCCCAATTAGTCCGGCCTTTGTACCGCGCATTCATATCAATCCAACTCAATGCGCCTAAGGCCCGCCATGACCAATCAAACTTAACCGATCAATCCTCGAACATGGCGACACCCAATAGGATTTATACAAGCTCTAAATAGTCCCCAAATTGCCTAATTTCAAGTCATTAATCAATGAACCAACTAAGTCCCAAAGTGGACAGCCACTATTCATCCGAACCTTAGCTTCCGATTCAGCTCTAATCGGCACAATAAACCACTACTCAGTCCGAGAGAGATAAATCGAAAATATACAAAATCGGGTCCAAACTGGGCAGTTGCATAGTGACCGAAATCCATTTGAAATAAATAGTAAATAAATTCCAAAATTTCTGAAATTTGGATATGTTGTACAAAACATCTCAATGAACATTTTTCCTGAAGAATTCGAAACCCGGTTCTAACTTTAAACACCTCGTTTTGACACTCAACTTCGGACAAAATCTGGTTCGCTTGGACAGCCCCTCAAGCCATCAAAATACAACTCATTCGGTACACAAATCAATTTGGAAACCTCTGAAATTTTTATATGTTATAGCCACAAATGTTCCCAATAATTTCCGTGAAGGAAGTATTTTGAAAATAGGCCTGGAAAAATTTGTAAAAATTCAAACAGACCCGAAGGTCGGATGAACAGTAAATCGAGCAGTTTTATTTCGGTCCAAAAATGGACTTCCGAATGGCCTCAATGATCTCCAAAAATTCCCGAATTAAAGTATGTTATACCTCAAGATGTTAGGAACAACTTTCATGAAGAAACCTTCCTCAAATTCGGCCCATAATGATCACAACAAAAATAACAAAACACAGAGGTACAGTAAAATCCAGTAATCCGAGAATCACTAAACTTGCACCATTAAGCCAATCAAGCTTATACAACCTCTAAACCAGTCTCCACAGCCTTAATACCATCCTTAGATCATCACATTAGGCTATTAAAATCTCCATAACTTCAGCCCCAAATCAGCCCATACTAATTACCCCTAAAACTTGTCCAAAGTACATAAAATCCTAATTAGGGGTTAGGATTTCCACTCATTTGGTTTGTGGCTTCAAAAGGGGTTGAACAAGGAGAGGGAAGGGCTGAACAGCAGTTGGATCGAATCGATTCAGCGGCGGGGCTCCAGCGTCCTCACGGCGACGCAAAATGGTGGCGGACGGGCGCTCCGACAAGGGCCTCTCATGACCAAAGGAAAAAGGAAAATGAAGAAGAAGAAGAAGAAGAAGAAGAAGAAGAAGTGTTGGCGTGGAAGGGGGCTGCTGGCTGATGGTGAGAGGGAATGGGAGGAGAGAGAGTGGTCAAGGAGATTAAATTATTGGTTTGACCCAATTTTCCTTAATTCCAAATTTGCCCCTTAAACACTTGATTCTCATTAATCCAAGCCAAAATATCCAAGAGCATTTTGGTCTTTCAATAATTCTGAATTTTTCTTGATAATTATCCACAAATAAATCCCCAAAAATTGCCCAAAATTCAAAACTCCAAAAATAGGACACAATTGGCATATTCGTAATTTTCCGATCCCGGATCGAAATTTCCTTTTTCGATCGTACCGACCCCAAATATGATTGGCCACTCAAAAATGACGTCAGCCTCACAAAATAATCGCAAACACCCATAGAATTTCGACATCGAAGTTCGGGTCCAATTTGGCGATCAAAATCGCTCAATTCAGAATTTTAGAGCCTCTCACTGACGGGTGGCTGTTTAGGGGTTACGCGTATCGACCTAGGGTCACTCGAGTCGTGACGGTCTCGATTTCCGAGAGAATCATGGGAATTATTGGTTATTCCAGGAGTCACGATCGTTCGGTTTAGGTTCGGTATTTATTTGCCACGCGCACTCTCGGTCGAGCGGAATCACCCGCGATCCGATCGTACGTCGTTGGCCAAACCAAATCCGTTACCTTCCTAGGATCGGCCCACACTGGCCCAAAATACTTTCCCGCCATTTCCGGAATGCGTCCGATTCGCGATCGGGTCCCCGGTCCACGTACCGTTTTCCTAGTTAGCCTTTCCCATTGGTCAAGATCCCACAAGAGGCCAACTCTGGGCGGGACGATACTAAAATCAAATGAGAAATAATATCCACTTCATCGGATCCCGGAAATGGGTCGAAATTCAGGATGTTACACATACTACATATAAGGGGCAAGAAGAATAGCAAGAGCATGCATGCTTAGAAAAGACATGCTACATAAATAATATGCAAAGGTACTGGATGATTAGAAAAACATAGTTCTTACTGCATTATGGCATTGCTTGACTTGGTCAAAAGTTGATGCGGTAGTATGTGAAAAGACTTTTACTTGTCAATGCCAGACCTCAAAATGCATGGAGTTGATAGAAAGAGATGTTTCTACTCTATTTAATAATGACTGCTAAGTTCCAATGTATAACCATGAAGTCACACCATAATGCATTCATATCTGAATGACCTTGGGATTATACCCTGAGATAGATTGATATCCTTTCCAGTTTCCCAAACTTCCCAACAACAGGTGTTCGGTCTCCACGTTTCTGACGAGTTATGAGTGAGGAAAGTGCTTCCATTGCAGCTTCATATGAAGATGAAAGAGGCAGGTCTTGACAATTGCCCTTAAAAGCTAGCTCATTCTCCATTTTCTCTACTACTTGCAATGACGTTTTCGTGTATCTAGATCCCGAAGCAATAAGGTGAAATACAGTACCAGAGTCAGCCAAAGATTGATTTCAAAATGCTTGCTAATACTTCCCATTTATTAATATGACCACATACTTTGAGTAGTCTCCACAAATAAAGCTCTTTCACATTATGAAGACACCTATCCTGTATAATTCTATCAAATTGACGAAAGCAGGAAAGCAAAGAAATATATGTAAGCAGAATATAATCTTCAATCAAATTCTATAGGTGCCACCATGCTACCTGAATAGACACATAGCAGGAAGCAACTCAAGAATGAGGCAGGACTACAAGGTCTGGAGAAGAGAGAGAGAGAGAGAGAGAGAGAGAGAGAGAGAGAGAGAGAGAGAGAGAGAGAGAGAGAGAGAGAGAGAGAGAGAGAGAGAGAGAGAGAGAGCAAAAAGAACTAGCCAGAAACAAGATGCATTTCCAAGAATTCTCATCCAAAAAAAATTGGCGAAATCAATCAAAGCAGTACTT
This sequence comes from Syzygium grande, assembly GCA_024733475.1. Taxonomy (NCBI): domain Eukaryota; kingdom Viridiplantae; phylum Streptophyta; class Magnoliopsida; order Myrtales; family Myrtaceae; genus Syzygium; species Syzygium grande. Next base: position 671,031 of record JAMXDD010000009.1, on the reverse strand, counting down.
GGACAAATTACAGTCACATGCTTGCAAGAGAATGCCCAAATCACATAGATGGAGAATCCTAATCAGGTTACCTGACATGAAAGACCTCACAGGAATTTTATGAGTGCTAAAATACAATTGGAGGGGTTGTAGGGGAGCCACGACACTTTGGGTTGGCCAGCGACCGTTTGATTCCGTTGTACCTACTATTCAACATCTCTCTCCTTTTCCAACTGCCCTATATGATCATTTCAGAGATGCCATCCCCCATCTTAAAAGTATTACGAGTTAATTCAGAAAACTTTCACCATTCAGATTGCTAGAAACTGTCAATATATAATAACCAAAATACTTGCAAGCCTAATATCAAAGCAATACAGAGACGCAGCGATTGTACAAGATAACACTAAAGTTGCTAGTTTTAAGGAAGCATCATGTAAAGAATAAGAGATTGCAAGTTAGACCTCCAACCAAGGAATCTAAAATGCAGAGAACAAAGAGAATGACAGATTGCTGCCAGGAGGAAGTAGATAGGGAATCTAGTCATGCACTGAAAGTTTTTACGGAGTTTTATAGTAAACGCTATTAGAAGAAAGTTTTCCGCGCAAGCATTCTTTCTGAGTATGATATGCATGCATTATCATAAGAGGAATACTGAAGTGCACACATGTCGCTATCATTCATCACAATGTCAAATGTGAGAAGAAAACTTTCCATCAAGGGTTTTTCTTGCATAAATTTTATCGTGAATCACTCAATTTTTAAGTTCCTAATAGTATAATTCTAGAAGGTTCTGTCAGCAGCTCCACCATGTTCTGAGTTTCAGACAATGAAAACCAGCCTCTTCAAGTAACTTTCAGTAAATTAAGCACGACAGTGGAGTTATGTGCATGGATATATAGTCACGTCACACATTCTCGGCTTATAGGCTTGAATAAGAAAGAGAGGGACAGAGTGACAGGGGAAAGGAATGTGTAGAGAATTCATTGCATTGTGAAGGTTCGAATTCTCAATTCCTTTCTTCTCAATCATCATTTTGTTTGATGTCATTGTAAGTAGGATAGCTCCTTACTATTTGGTAATTGCATCAAATATCAAGAGAGAATAACAACCGCAGCCCAAACAAAAATCTGGAGTGAAACAATTTTAGCCAAATGGTTAAGTAATAGTAGAATGTTTTTGTACGGTATATCTGCAAGCAATACTTGCTGAACTTGTATTTTTTATGCCAGGCTCTGAACATAATCTCCCTCACATATTCCAAGCTGCACAAATGCATTAACAATCTATCTAATGAACAAGACACAAAAGTTAAAACCAAAGGCATTAGTTCGTTGAGAAAATCCAAGTGTCTCTTGATATGTTCCTCACAATCTGATTCGTCCCAATGTTCTTCCCCAACCAATGAAGAGATCTTGGAGGAATTGCCAAGTGAAAATTTTGTCCATTAAGCAAAAGGGAGGCAAAGACCAAGAATTTTCGTCAAGAATATAGAAGGAAAAATAAAACAAACTCAGTTGCTTTTCCTAGAAAGCAAGTTTAAGCTATTACCATCAGCTTAGTTGCAAATCTGCCTTCATAATTTCTCGAAGATGGAACACCTTCCATCACTCCAGGAACTGGATTATAAGAATCACTGTCATGCATAGAAATGCAGTCACCAAAAGGATAGCCACAAAGAAAATTCATAAGATACATAATAAAAGAGTTTATAAGAACAACTAATGAAACAGCATAAAGGCATTTCACAAGATAATAACTTTTAGACTATTATACCTATAATTGAACTTAGCTGGCTGCATGAAAGCGCTCGAATGAGCCATTTTACTTTTTATAGTTCTTATAAACCACAGACTTAAGTATATTACATTCCTACTGAACTAAGACTGGTTTAATCTCATAATAGCAGAATATACTACAGACGGTAAGGGGCCTAATAATATTGTAGGTAGATGTTGAGCAAGCCTGTTGGATCACCCAATTCTAACGAGAATTGTAAGCAGATGACTGCACTTGAACTCCAGCAGATGGAAACAACGGATATTTGCAATCAACATAAGCAAGCAGAACAAAAGTTCAACATCAGCACAAAAGTCTTACTCGTCTGCCCCATGAATTTGAAAAAGTCATGAATGAAAATATGCAAAAGGAAAAAAGACATCACGATTTAGAATGAAACTTTCAATCTATTACCCCGACACAGTAAGCATATGGGTATCTGCAGCAAAGCCTTGATGCAACTGGCCTTGGTGTACATACATGCCAAGTCTGAAATAGTCCAAATACCAAAATTGCTGAAGACTTTAAGATTTACAAACTTGTACTTTTAGCTGCTTTCTCACACCTTGGAACTCCAGCTACAGAATAGTGTCCTGCAATTACATATAAATGAACAAAAGTAGATCCACAGCTTCATACTGTCCAACGGTAATGGAGATGGACATTCCATGTCCAAAGAAAAGTCTCTCTTCAATCGACATGGAAATGTTTCAACATTCGGGTTAATAACAAGGACAAATCATCCAAATGTTTACAACGAAGTGATGTTCGCTCACGTAAAAGGAAAATATCACAATAACAACTCCCGTAACATTAATAATTTAGATAACCCCTATTACCAACCCGAAGGTAACTACTTCAAATTTCAAGGTCAAGCTCTTTTTCCTCTTCTTGACGAGATGTGGCGGAATCGAAGTCAAGCTCATACACAACGAGCTATAAATTCAAGCCTGTACATAAAAGAGAGGGAGAGTTCCTCCTCTTAGAAAGAGACAAAATTATGAGTTACTTCAACCAATTGATTTATGTTCCTTCAGAGTTGTTCAACTCATTCACCCTAGGCTACTGAAAAGAGTTTGATGACCCCTACACAAAGGAATAACCAATTTATTTACATTTTACTAAACAAATGCCAAGATAAATGTCTCAAATAAGTGTTGAATAAAAAAAAAGCAAGTTATACCTGACTCAAAATGGTTCCATGAGATCTATTATGACACTCCAACATCTATGGAGAAGAAACCATTAACAATAAATTTTACAATGGTAATAGTAAGGTGAAATAGCACTAGGATCTAAAATGATTTCATAATAAGCACCTAACTAGTGAATGGGGAAATTCCATTCATAATCCCTGGCAGCATGGTGTATTGTGAATGCATCTGCATATAATAAATTTGTCACTACTAATTTGTTTTGCAAGATTATTCTCATTCATGTATCTGATAAGTTCAGCTATTAAATACCTGACTGGGGAATTGACAAAATCCACTCATAATCCTCGGCGGCATGATGTATGGTGGCTGCTACATCCACAAAAAAAATGACCAAATTAGTAAAATGTAAATACAATTGAAAAACTACGAGCAATATACATGATTAGGAAAATTTAGATTTACTGTAGGACCACCAATATTACCAGGATAAAAGGCACTTTGAAACTGATTTGAATTATGCAAATAATCTGGGAAATGAGCTCCATCTTGTGTTGCTTGAACAACCAACTCTACATTACAAAGTAATAAATATGTTATCGGCATCATGAGACATAAGCAATAAATTTAACTAATCATATTAAGTAGAATAATATGCCACTCACCTTGACTTTCTATACTCGTTGGAGGTGCTCCTTCCTTAGATTTTTTCTTCTTTTTCTCACTAGAGCTTTTAAGCCTCCCATAACTTATTCCCTTTGCTTTCCTTCGATGGGGGTCCAATGCCGAAATCTTGCACACAGAAGCCTTATCCCCAGCGTCATTAGTCACAACCATACTTGATTTATGTGATAAAAGTTTAGCCTTCGTTTTTTCCATGTCCTCCGTCACTATTCTCATAGAATCAGCATCTTCAGCTCCCAAACTCATCATTTCAAAGGATTGATGCATTAACGTGGAAAATCGATTAAATTTAGATGAACCCGGTGCCATTTCATGAGATTCATCATTCACAATCCCTTGTTTGGCACCCTTAGTCCATCTTTTCAAAATATAGGGAGATGGAACACCCATAACCGATGATTTCTCACTCAACACTTTCAACGCATGACAACACAACCACCCTTTTAATTCAAATAATTTGCAATCACAAGAAACTGAAGAGTCTGCAGGGTCAAATTTGACAACATTTCCACTCCCATTTAACTTCCCCTTTAACTTGACAGTAAAAAAATAAACTGATCCATCAAATGCTTCACTTGAAATACGTTGAGAGACACTTTGCATGAATTCATCATTAAACCGTTTAAAAATGGTACGGGTATACACTTTTGAAGCATGCGTCAAGATGTCATTACCCAAAATTGCCAATTTGGGATTCCCTCAACTACTAAAATCATCTTGAGTTTCAATTTCTCTCGTGTGATTCACTTGTTCTTCATAGTGGTGGACAAACTCTACAAGAGTCAATGTCTTCGTCGACATACGTTGGAAGACATTATTGGTGCTCTCACCCTTTGGCTGGATCTTATACCACATGTAAAAATGTCACGACCAAAAGCTGAACTCCATTTGTGTCTAATGTCGATATAATCTCCAAAGCCAAGGGTTATCTGCAGTATCCCACTCCTTTTCCATTTCCCTCCAAGTAAATTCAAATTCTTCCTCCGATGTACATCTATACATAAGTGCTAAGAAATATGTATCCCTAAAACCCGGATTATGGTAAAGATGTGGAATGTTTTGGTTGGCATTTTTCCCGATGTGCCAAGTACATAAACGATGTTGTGTATTCTCGAACACCGTTCTAATGGCTTTTGCCATGGCTTGGTCTTGATCAGTAAATATGGTTTTCGAGCCTTATTTCCCATAGACTTCAAAACAGCCTCAAATAACCATATAAATGATTCTGCGATCTCGTCCAATAAAAATGCACAACCAAACAAAACATTCTTCCAATGGTGATTAATCCCAATAAATGGTGCACATATCATGTTATATTTGTTGGTACGATACGTGGTATCAAACACTAGCACATCACCAAAGCAATCATAATCAAATTTTGACATGCTATCTCTCTAAAATACATTTGTCAATCTACCATCTTGATCTAACTGTACAGCATATGAAAACAATGGATTTTTCATTTGCATGAGATGAAAATGATTTAGAACACTTTGACCATCTCCCCCACTTATACCATCGGATCTTTTCGTTTGCAAATAATTTTGACAATCACGCAGGTTAAAACCCAAGTTTTTGCTTCCTCCAGCTTCATTTGCTAAAAACTTATACTGTAGTCCCTCCAATGCCGGCTTTCCTCATGTCAACTAAGACACTCTTAGAAGTATCAGACATGATTCTTCTACATCTAATCAAATGCTTTTGATCATCCGGAATAAATGCATGATTATGCTCAGAAACATGCTTCATGACTTCATAGACACCATTGTTAACCTTAAATTTGATACGAGCAGGATAGCCACATCTAACTTCGTACCTCTCAAATTTCTTTTCTTGATCAGATGAGCTGACAGAATGCCCCTCACAATGGCACACAAAAGTTCGTCGGGTTAATTCTCCTTTACCATTTTTGAACATATTACCCTTTCTCACCCCAAATCCTTTGCTGATTGCATAGGCCACATACTTGTCGTATGCTTCAAGTTCATTTGGAAAAACCATTCCTACCGCAAACTCATAATCTTTTTCCATATCACGCATTACGTGTGCAAGATGGAAAGATTCATGCTGCAACTAAAAGAACAAAAAGTTATCAACACGGTGGTTTAAGAAAATATATTTTTCATAGTATGAGCAAATAATTACCTTTGATTCAGCCATCCGATAAATTTGCACCCAAATTGATACCAAATTGGGAAAAAAATGACACCAAAACAGTCCCAACCAGCAAGCTTGAAAGATAATTCCAACAGGTTTACGCTCAGTAATGACCCTACTTGACGAGAAATAAATGTATATCAATTGTTACGGATGTCCATACTCATGTATATGCTCAGAAAACTAGGATGTGGAGTTCATTATTAGAAAAGACATCCAAAACTATAATGTAGAAACTATGCACGCATCGATACATATATGCAACACAGCTAGGCTTTTTTTTTTTTCAAATGGAGGTTGTCATCCATGGAAAATTTATGTACATGAGCAAGCCACTGCCATATATGTAAAGTTAGAGATGACAGTATCTGAAAAAATTGCCATCATGATAAAATGAGCATAAGTGTGACATCGATTCGCAGGTGACATCGATTTAATGCAAGGGGCTGAAATGTGATGCTGTACCATTCATTCTAAGGAGCTCAAACACTGAACAGCGGTGACAATTCATGCGATACTGCCAAGTTCAAAACTAAGGAAAACAACTTCCTAATTTAAAAGTGGAAGTCATATTCCAAAAAGTAAGGAGGACTATTCTTACCCAAGTGTTCTAATGGATGACCAAGTAAAACAAGGAATTTTTCAAGCATACGCACTCAAGTGAGGATGCATTTTCATTAGGAGACCACAGAATTCTCCAAACAAAACTACCATGAACTGCTCAAACTTAAAAAATTTTGTTTCAATGCGATTCACAATTAGATATAGAGTCTAGTTGATGCGTCGTCATCACACACCAATATAAAGCAGGAAAAGCACTCTCACAAATTATGTTCAACCATGAATGAAGCAAGACCCTATGCTACACCAATGCAGGTATAGAATTAGTCCACTCATTCAAGGTCCTCTCCACATCATCTCTATTATACTGTCGTCATCTCTAGTACACATTCACAAAAGATGATTATCCGGTGAGATACTCAACTCGATTTTCTCTGAGGAATTTTAATGAACATCCGTTTGCCCCCCCCCCACAACAACAAATTCTAGCCACAGCACACCATTTATTCAGAAGCCATCAGATAAAAGTATAGCACGTCATTCATTGTGACATATCGAGTTACGCTAGCACTACCCTATTCATTCGGTCCATTCGATCTAGCAACGCCAAAACCTGAAATTTCAACAGATTTGGCTTAGGCATTTTTTCAAACACAAGGTGAGCAGCAAGCTAAGGGGCAAATATCGATCCATTCGCACCAAGAAAGTATAAATAAGTACTAGTTATCGTGGCTCAGTCCATGCCGACTTATTGATAGGAATGTCGAGACATCTACTCTATACTACTCACGATCTTTCACACACTAACAAAAATACTCCTTTTATTTGATGGGATAATATGCACCTCATAGAGAGGCATTAAAATGACACTTTCAAATCATTTCAAATGCTCAAAAACACAATTAACAAAGAAACAATGTTTTGAGACAAGCACCAGAACTATTTTGTCAAAGAAGTTGGAACTCCATGCCTAGAACAGGTGATTTACAGGTTGGAAAGAACGACCATAAAGTGAGAAGTATCAAAGAATGCTGCACTAACCAAACAAAGGAACTATAATATTGAAAGTCAACCTCATCCTTGCATGACAAAGAAGAGGCAACTACATGGTCTTTGCCTTATCAAACCGAGCAACACGGAAAATTCATAATCGAGACACAAATTTCACTACAGCAATGTCTAGGCAAATCGTGGGCAGCAGCAAACCTTGCTTGTCGGAGGCGGTGTTAGTGTCGGCTAGGTGGGAGTCAACGCCTAGGCAAATCAGAGCTCAACGTCAAATCCACCTATTTTGTAATTTGTAAATCCAAGCTCAACCTCAAATCGCGGGTAAACAAACACCCACCAAGCAATACACTTCAACTCTACCTCAAGTGAAGGAACCCAACAAGAGCAGAACCGGAAAAACCATTCTTCTTCGAGTCTTGAGGTAAACACAGAATAGAATAATCTCAACACACTCGCACCACTAAACATAATGTAGCTCATCTTTTGTACTAGTCCCCGAAAAAGAAAATTTCCTTCCTTGTTTTACTTTTTAACAAAGACCCAGATAGTAACAAAAAGCAAGCTCTCTCTAAGAACACAATGTGAATTACATCGAGTAATGCCTCCTTGGTGAGCTATTGTTTACATGCATAACCTTTGATGATTTACGGTCAATGGAAGAAACCAACTCTTTATACATAGTCGATGCAGTACTACAAGCACAGTTAACAACCTATACATAAATTCTCTTTTTACCAGTGGAAAGTAAAATTTCCATTGCTACGTGCCTCGCTAGTATTTGCCAAAACCAATCACGCAAAAACATAATGATGAGTTCGCTTTTGATTAAATATCTATGGAATAAATGACCATGCATTGTTGCACTATGATAACTTTTCAGTGTGTCTACAAATTCAAATGTCATCACCTTCTTTGCAGCAAGCAAGGCCGCACGAGATACAAGATTTATAGCAGCCAACTGTCCGCCCTGTATCCCAACAAACATAATTAAATAAGTCAGATTTTCAATCTCCTTGTAATTATTAGTTCAAGCGCCATGCCAAATAAAGTGCAAAACCTTAATTTGCTAGGTCATTTATAAAGTGAGTATAGAGACTTCAAGAGAATCATTCAATTATGAAGGAGACCCCCTGCATACTATGCATGCTTTGTCTTCTAATTTACTCTTTTTGATCCACAATTGTTTATCCCATTGAAAGAAGGATAACACTTCTTATGCACTTTCGCTTCTTACGCATATTTTCCACAAGCATTAGATCATCCAGTAACCAAATGAACAGGATGTGTATTCTATTTCCATGTCGTGAGGACTTGATGAAGTTAATGACAATACAAAATTTGCCAGGCACTTACTTTCTTGACAACTTCCTTTCTTATCTGATAGTTAGCAGCTTCTAAGAGGACCTTCCATGATAATCTTCTTGCAATCTACCTTAAAGAGGAAACTAGGTTAAAACATATTAAATGGACCTAGTGAAGGAAAGATTCTCTTTGACCAAAAAAAAAAAAAAAATCTCAGGTGAATGGTGCGCTTAGTAAGCGCCCGCTTACCAACCGAGAAATCTTTGCCAAAGTAATCAAACCTCCCCTATGATATTGAAAAGGAGGAAAACAAAATTGAGTTGGTAGAAGTATGGAAGGACTAAAAGGGTAAAGAATAAAGATCACGAAAAGAAATGCAGGCATAAAAATGGATAAAAAAGAGGACCTTAAAATCAGGGAACGGAGTTCTCTTGCCCCGAATTTTGAAGCTGCAAAAGCTTGGACCTTCTGCTCATCAAGTCCAAGTCCTAGGCTATCTTGCACATCAGAATTTGCAGAGGATTCCCACGGGGCAAAGAAGTTCTAGATTCTTCACTACATGAAAAGCACCTTACTCTCATTAGAACCTTAAGAAAGGTAAGCAAAATCAACTAGAAGATGTCATCAACCAGGAGATGTCGGACATGATGCAGTAAACCACAAAAATATATGGAAGTGAGATATAAATTGCACAGTTTCTTGCTCCAATCCTAACAGAAAAGTAAGACGGATGAGTCATTAGAGTTTCCCATACTATGAGCCTACAGTTTTAATCTAAACCAAGTAATGCTCCTGCATTATTTTTAGTGCACAAAAGAATTAGTCCTCTTCCATTAGTCGGAGGTACAATTTCAATCTCCGAAAGGCACAAAGCATAGAATTAGAGTTGTTGACATCCTTTTTTGTTTCCCTATAGCTACTCAAATGAACAATCGCAACACAAGATAAGATGTTTCAATCCATGTATTTAAACAAATCCATGTGATGGACATGCCATTAATCTCCCTATCTCATAAGTGATTATTTACCTACCGAGAACAATCTGCTCATTAAATACTGTTTGTGAGAAATTTATACCATAGATTAAGATAGATAGAAAGAATACATCAAGTAATCTTGCAACATATGTAGAAAGATTTCGGCTTCTAGGTCCTCGGTTGAAATTTTAGTTGAGCAAGGAATGTTCAACTTTTTCCTCACAAAAGACCCCAACATTAGATATCGGACTAAAAGAAATGGTTTGACCTGCTTTCGGTTCAAGTGTACTCTTTGGCTTCACGGTTTACGAGAGCAAGGACAGAAGCAGAGGGCGAGTAGCTTTCACGGTTCCAAGTAGAAGAAAGAGCAGCATTTTGCAAGCAACAGGAGAGCAGTTTAGGCGGTTCATAAATCAAACACCATTGAAATGGGAACCTGAAAAGAATGAAAGCAATGAGCGAGATGTAACAAAAGCATTCCCCTTTTCCGGCAATGTGGAATACCTGCCCATATTTAAAATCCTTGAATCTCTTATTGCCACCAATACCCCGCCTCCCCCAAAGCTTTTGCACAAGCCTGTAACTAACTTCAGCATGATCAAAAGTAGAATAGATTGTTCTGGTTCTGAATACCAAAGCCGAATGGCAACGACGGTAAGGAATAAGTGATTAATTGACTCACGATCTCTTCTATATGTATCTGATAACATGAAGAAGTAAAGCTAACTTTAGAAGGGAATAAAAAACTTTCTGATCTGCTCTTAAGGAAGCTGGAATTGCATGAAACTTCAAAAGCCTCAAAAAAAGGCCTGAAGTAAACACACACTTGTTAATAGATTTCACATTAGCTTCTCTTTATTACTACACTTTGGATTCTCAATCCATTCAACTTTTAAGTAAGTTGAAATGTGGATCTCTTAAAGATCGTGGAATAGTGAAAAATTTTGGACCCAAAGCAAACATCCGTCATTTCACCTTAAGAACATTGGCTCAAATCCCATCTTTATAGATAGAAATAAGGAACCAGTCTAAAAAGCATTTTAAGTGCTGGAAATTAAGCCATCTACTAAACCAAAACATGGCTTTTCTCCCATCACCCATAGTGAAAGTGGTACTAATCCTTCCTGATATAATTCCAACCTACCAAATCTTAAGAACACCAATTAGTATAGCCATGTTCAATAGTTTACTTCATAGTTAGCTTACTTTTCTTCAACAAACCTCCGAAAGCATTCAACAAAAAGAGTGGATTAAGTAAAAAAAAATGAAAGTCCTATGCATACACATTTGTTTAGGTGGTGATAGAGAACAAGATTTGGTTCTCGAGAGCAGAGCAAAAGGAAGGAAATGGTCTTCAAATTCACCACCTTTGATCCTGCTCAAGATCCTGATGATTTCAACCATGCTTTTCCTCAATCTCCAGCATCATCACCATCGGCACCATGTGACTATACTGACGGCTGCATCAGAGCTTTAGTCAGCCGGCACGCCATCACTGGTACTTCTTGCATCTTAACATTTCAGCCACGACACTCACATGCACTCATGCTCACATTTCTCTCATTTGTACTTGTGCCCATCATTCCAAAGTGTCCTTTGGCCTATTTATAGGCTCTGTAAGTCGGTTACTTTTTCTGGACAATACTTGCTGGATTCTTCAGAAAACATCATGTAAAGGTGACAGGCAACGTGATTTTGGAAAAGAACAAACCCTAGAAAAGAAGAGTGTTCTAAAGGGGGATGATCATGACGTGCTAAATAGTTCTAGAGAGTCATGTTAGTTATATTTGATTGAGCTCTTAATAATTAATGACCCAGAATTTCATCCATGACAAGCATGTGAATAAAGTAACAACTTGAGAATACTATTTTTCTCGATTAGTTCATTGCTCCATAAGGTGCCAGAACTTCAATCCCTACTGTTTTTTCCCTCTTTGTCATCTTCTCCTTGAATATAGCTCCCAAATTTCAGAAAATGCTGCCCTATGGGTTGGATTTCTCAGCAGCAGGCATCTTGCAAAGATTTTCCTTGATAATCTACTTGTCGATCTTCGGAAGTTGTTATGTAGTACTTATTGGAAAGATTATGGTGTAAAACCTAGGGAAAAGATGCTGAACTTAAAGGATGGACCTTTCAAATATGGCGAACTTATGAGGATAACGGGAACTTTGGAACAGTTCTTGTTGAAGGAGGATCTAGAAATGTATATTTTGGCACACTAGAGGATGGCACCGAAGTTGCTGTGAAGGTCTTCTTTTGTTTTTCTATGCGAGGGTCTAGGAAATTTCAAGCCAAGGTTAGATAGAACAAGCCAAATGACACATATTTAGAAACTTGGTCCCAAACTAATGTCGGTGTAAACACTGATAATGCACACTTGTGATTTTGCAGGCCAAACACTTTGAGGGCTGTTCACCATGAAAACTTGGTTTCTTTGCTTGGATATTGTGATGGCACCAAAACCAAGGGGCTAATATATGAATTTATGGACGGTGGAAATCAGCAACAAAACTTAACAGGTATTTTATCATTCTCTTTTACGGTCATTTCTCTAGAATTATCCCAAAGATGCCTGTTTTCACATATAACGGTGGTAGATGTGTTGATTTAACAGGCGATAAGCCAAATTTCTTGACTTGGAGTAAGAGACTACAAATTGCCGTGGATGTAGCACAAGGTATGTAGATGAAATATCCACTATTGCAGTTTTTGCTCTGGCACGGTTTAAGGAGTTTTTGCAAACAATTGCAGGTTTGGATTATCTTCATCATGATTGCCACCCACCCATCATCCATGGAGACTTGAGTGCTGCAAACATATGGTTGAATGAGGAAATGCAACCTAAATTTGCTGACTTTGGTATCTCAGCTTGTAAAATCTCAAGCTCTTGATTCTTATCCAACTTGTCCTCTGGGCACTCCAGGCTACTTCGACCCAGAGTAATGACAAAAACTCAATCTTGTCCAATCTCTTTATGCACAAAATCAGACATTCCCCAAGATTTCATGTGTCACTTCTCATTTACTAATATCCATCCCTTCTTCACTACTTGGATACACACGAAACTCCTGGCCAAACATTTCAATGCTTATAGGTCTTATCTTTTCCACTTCTTAAGTAGTTAAAATTTGGACTTGACAAAAAAAAACAGCTCAAAAAGGATAAATGACTCAAAGAGATTCAAAGTGAAGCCTTATCATGACCTAGAAATTGTCTTCTCATCCACATTCTCATATGTATATGCAGGTTTTATCCATATTCAAAGCCAGACATGAAAAGTGACGTTTATAGTTTCGAATCATACTCTTTGAGCTAATTACAGGACATCCAGTAGTAACTAGAGGCGTAGTGCACAATGTGTTTTTACTTCAGTGGATGACTCCTATCGTTGAAACTAAAGAAATACAGATGATTATTGATCCAAGTTTACAAGGGAAGTTCAAAATTGACTCAGCTTGGAAAGCGACAGATCAAAATTGACTTGGCTTGGAAAGCGATAGAGATTCTTGTACACGGCCAACTGGAGTAGAAAGGCTGGACATAACTCGTGTATTGGCGTTACTAAGGCATTCTTTAGCTATAGAATTGGCATCTCAGTGCTGCCACTCCGAGGTAGTTAACTAACTAGAAAAATGTCAACTTTAGGTGCAAAAATATCTACAGCAATTTAGTACTGAACTCAAGCGGTGGCTTATGTTTTGGAGTTCATACTTGTATTTAAATTTGGATTTTGATAGCACTACTCATTCGCGGGATTCCAAGAAACCAAATGCTTTTAGATAGACAGTTTATCCAAACAACTTTCTATAAACTTAAGAGGCCCCTCACATGGAAAAATTATACGACACATGTAACTCTACTAGTACTTCTCACGACTAGTACATGTCTCCTTGTGCATTAACATACGAGTTTCATTGATCATTTGAATCTTGTATCAGAGCAGAGGTCAAAAGTTTGAATCATGCCATTGCCTCTTATCTACATTATTCGTCTCCTTAGAATGGTGGTGTTATTATCTCCTATTGATTGTTTGAAGCGGTTGTTTTCACGCCCGCATCCTGCGTGAAGTCTGGTATACAAGCGATGGGGAGTATTAAAGGATGGACCCATTTCCCAACACTTGAGCTTTTGGGCAAAAACAGTTTCTAACAAAATGCACCATCAATATGCATTGCAAGTGAAAAGGAAAGAAAGATAAAACCAGATTAAGAGCAAGAATCAAGTTTAGTTTTACTCTTAACACTTTGAGTTACCCTCCATTTCTACGAGCCACTAAACTGACAAGATACACGACGAAAAAACACCAAGTTACACATTCCTCTATTTCTTTTCTTTCTTTCCTTTTTGTTCTTTTTTTTCGGATGAACAAACAACTTCAATATAGATAGAATGACCTTATAAATAACATCTCAAACCCCAAAATCATCCCTTTAGAGATTGGGCTAAAGAAAACAAAACATTTAAGGAAAAAGAACTGACCCCATTGGCATGAGCTCGCTCAATGAGCTTGGATGGAGACGACTAGCCATCGCTGCACTCGCTCACGGACTTGAAGGCGGCGCCTGCTCGACCGTCATCTTCCTCTTGCTGCCTCCAGGCTTCTTCTTCTTGGTCTTCTTCTTGATATCTCTCTCCCCGGACCTCGCTCTCCCCCTCTCGTCGAGCACTTTCTTAGGTCAAAGGGTGGGTGCAGGAGGGGGGTGACAGAGATTCAAAACCGAACCAAAGAGATTTACAAAAGCCCAAAGGGCAGAGAGGCATGTCGGGAGGGAGAGAAAGCAGAGCGTGAAGAAAGCGTGAAGACAGAAATCGTCGGAGTGAGGCGGCATCGGGCGTCGGGGCAGGGAAACGGACCTCGCTCGTCGGGCGTGAGGGAGACGGAGGCAGAGCGAATTCCAGATCTGGAATTGATGGGAGAGCTGAAAGAGAGAGAGAGTGTGGAGAGAGAGGGCTGTTTTTAAAAATTTCCCTCAGCTGCTCTGCTCTCAGCTCAGCTCAGCTCCAGCTTAGCTCAGCTCATCCCCGTGAAGCCTTCCTGACATGTGGGTCCCTGCGGACATGTGTCACCACTTCAGACTTGTTATTTCTCCACGGTGGAATCCCTAGTGGTACCCAATATTTTCTCATGTTCATCGAGCAATTTTGAAACTCCCTCTTGTCTCTATCTTCGTTACTTCTATGTTACCTCGCTCGCCTGTCTGCGTCTGCGCCTATGCCTGCTGGTCACCAGCCATCGTCGTGGCTACAAAATGAATGGAGTCACGTTAGCACTGGCTACGATATATATAGGGCGATCGGCGTTCATATCAGCGACTTCCATCAAAAATTGACAATGAATTAAATTGCAACAAATAAAAAGATTTATGACTCAATTAGTAAAAAAAGTATTTAGAAATAAATTGACACGATTACAATAAGTTTATAATTTTTTGGTAATTCTACCATTTTATTTCTGACGACCAGATTGCTCTGGACATTCACTAAACCGTGATCTTTGTCCTTTGCTTCCTCTCTTGGCCGAGCATTACACTTGGCTTCAAATGTATGTATTGAGCTTTACCACAAACCGATCTCTTTCCCACACTTATCCAATTCGACCAGCCCTGATCCTTGAATTCAAACGCGGATCTCAATCTTTATTGATCGGATAGTGATCTTTATTACACAATCTTGAATTCTTGGTCAATCCTTGTCCCCTTTGTTGGCTGGCCATCCTAATCCAATCTTGAATTGTGGCTAGGCCTTGCACAATTCTTGGAAAATGATCCACTTTGTCCAAAGAATATCCAACTCCAACGTCTTGAAGTCAAGGTCACCTCCGGCTATCTTGGAGTTAAAGCTATATCACGCAATCTTGGAGTCATGTCCAAGCCCACTTATCTTGGAGTTAAGCTCACACTCACAATCTTGGAGTTGGTGATTTCTTGCTCATCCCGCAAGTCAAGCTGCACATCGGCTAATTTAGATGAAATTCATAGCTGAACCCATGAAAACAAGCTTTATTTGACTCGAATGCATAATGCCTAGACCTAAATGTGTCTTTTATCTATATGTAGAGAGATTTAATAAAGATGAGAGAGCCTCACTCGCCCTTGCCTGTGGTCGGTTGCAGGCCATCGCCGAGGCTCGAAAGAGGAAGAAGAAAAAGAAAAGAAAATAAAAAATCATAAAAATTGTAAAAATTATCTATGTCAGTGCTGGCCGTAACACATATGATGGTTGGTATCCATATGAGCATTTCATATTAGAATTGATAGGAATAACTAAATTGGCAAATTGGCAAAATGTTTATAACTGAATTGATCAAATTGAAAAGTTTATGAATAAATTTACGTAAGGGCAATAGGTTTGGGGCTTTTTTTGGTAAGTTTCCCTAGCTTTGATCTAGTCAAATCGCAAGAGGACATGTTTTTCCAAAAGAGGAAAAGTCAGAAGAGGTTATTACTTTGCTGAAAATTGCTATCTTTAAATGATACATCTCGTGCAAATATACTCGCCTAACATGGAGGAGAATGCTGATTATATCTAATTACCCAATGACTGTCGAATCTAATTAAGCTTCAACAGTACATAGGTATATCTTTGGTAGAGGCTGATAAGGAAAAAGGTCCAACGATTCCAAACAAAATTTGATCATAGGGACGGCATAAAATGTACTCATAGGTAAACATGACAACGACAGACTTCCTAATTTTGATAAGACAAAGATGCTAAACTACTGCTAGAGCAAAGGACTTCACTGTCGTTCACATTCTTTCACATTCTTGAGTGTCGATAATTCCAGAGGACAAACTTATGAGAAGCATAACCTTTCTTGGAAATTGCCCTTATATAAAGACCAATACAGGATGAGTAGTCGCAAGAAAAGGAGGTAAGAGACATGGCTTCGCTCCACAAAATTGCAACTGCACCAATTGCGCTCCTTTGGTCATGCAACATTATAAAAGGTGATTCACATGAAACATTGGTATACAAAATCTACAACGGAGACAAGGATTCGTCGCTTGGGTAGGATGAGGTGGTCGAGAATCTTGTTCAAGATATAGCACTACAAAAAACACCGGATTAGCGACGAAATTTGCGACGGAAAATTTGGAAAAATCCGTCAAGAAATCGAATTTATGATGAATTTTGCGACGGAAAAAATTCCGTCGCTACTAGATCATCGCAAAATTTTGCAATGGAAAATTTAAAAGTTCGTCGCAAATTTGCGACGAAAATAAATTCGTCGCAAATTAGCCACGAATACAATCCGTCGCAAATTTGCGACGAACTGTATCCGTCGCAAAAATCCATCACAATTTACCCGCAAATTTCGTCAGAAATTTGTGACGAACTCTATCCGTTGTAATTTAAATCGCAAATTTAACGGCCGAACTCTATCCATCGCAAAATTCGCCGCAAAATCCATCGCAATTTTGTCACAAATTTGGTAATGAACTCTATCCGTCGCAAAATTCTGTCGCAAATTTGCGACGCACTCTATCCGTCGCAAAAATTCGTCGCAAATTTTCGTCGCAAATTTGGCGACGAACTTTATCCATCGCAAAAATGCGTTACAAATTTCGCCGCAAAATTTGTCGGAAAATTCATTACAAATCGTTGGAAAATTCAATACGCCGAATTTACGCCGGAAAATTGGCCGCGAATTTCGTTGGAAAATTCATCGCGAATTTCATCGAAAAATTTGTCGCAAAATTTACGTCGCAAATTAGCGACAAACTTTATCCATCGCAAAATTCGTTGCAAAATTTAGCTTAAAATATTAAATAAGCTATTTTTACATCATTTCGCCATAAATTATTGTCCATATCAAACAAATGAGATAATGACATATAAGTGAAACAGAAAAAACGAACAAACCATAGATTTTGACAAACCAGCCACAATGACATATAATTGAAACAAATAACTGAAGGAAAGTTCTGAGTCAATGACATATAATTGAAACAAATAACTGAAGGAAAGTTACTGAGTCCGACATGATACTATTTGATATCCAATCTTATAATACATTCAAAACAAGAACTAAGAGATCGGACAACCATAGAAGACGAAAAAAACCATACACAAGAAGACGCCAAGCTTTGGTACGATGGCGAGGACACCAAAAGTAGTCATTTTTGTCAAGACACGAGGAAATGTCGATACATAAATCAGTCCAGAATATAAAAAAGCGTTTATGCATGGATGTGGAACTAGGTGTAAAAAATAACAAGAGGGTTAACAAAAATACGTTTCAAAACGAACATAAATGTTCTTACATATGAATATGAGTGAAATTATGAAAAACCAAGATTATGAAGCAAGTTTACCCTCGATTTTAAGAATTTTAACTAGAAAGTCTAGAGAAAATCATCATCATCATCATCAGCATTCTTGGCATCAATGTGTTGGTCATCATTGTGCCTGTCACCTATTGGATTGGCTGGAGGTACAGGAGGATCGTCATAGCGGTTGAGGTTAAGGTGCTGCATAACGATTCTCATTTGTTGTTCCAAGTTATGTATTTGTTCATCCTTCTTAACAAGTAAATTATTCAGACGATGCACTTCTTGGGTCAATTGCTCGTCTTGTCGTGACCTCCTTCGACTAGTCGCAGTGGATGATGAACTTCTAGGACTATTCGGCATGTACATCCTTGACAACGATTCCATCCCAAATATTTTCTCTTTTTTCAACCCACTCGTTGCCTCCATCCATAATGCCATATTATCAACCGATGGCGAGACTCAGGACAATCATCACTACCACTAGCACTGCTCATTAAAAGTTCATCATATTTTTCCTACATTAACAATGTAGATGAAAATAAAATCACTATATATATATCTACCATAAATATTGAAAGCATTCACGGTTTTTATTATAGTTTATATATAAGCCAAAGTATAACCTTACATACCTTAACAGCTTTTGCTCGATCGCCATCCATGTCTTATCTTTCTTTTGAAATGTGCGTTCAAATGTAGCTGCAAATGTCGGTTCCGTCACCAATTTATGTGCCTACAAAATGTAAACATGAGTAATTGAATTAAATTAACTTATAACTCATTTAACAGACTTACCAGTCATTTGCAATGCTCCGTAATGTTGATAGAGCCTCCAGCATTTGTGGCTGACCCATCACAAGAACTAGAAGATCGATTCTTCTTATTCTGCTCACGGAGTTGCCGACTTTGTTCATATGCCCAAATCTGTCAATTGCCGCCCAATTGTCAGCTGAAAGAAAAAAAACGGCTTCACTTGCTTGCTCTTCGCTCTATTCATGACATTTCGCATAAAATCACTTATTTTCTTATCGAAAATTCTTCTCACTTCATTGTCTTCCGCTTCCTCCCACTTGAACTTCCGCTGCAATAAATAAAAACACAAATTGAAAATTATAATGATGATCACATATCCATAATCATGCACTAGACAAACATAGACAGATTTTGTAAAGTTCATGTTGGGAAAAATATCTGGTTCTTTTAGGTATCGAAAACTACTGAGTTGTTATGGTCCTTTTTACATCATTCTTGACCATCAATATACTACACCAAACTTAATTGGTGAGAAAATAAAATATGTAAAACTTACCTTGAACTCATTTCACCACATTTCTTTCACTTCTTGTGGAACACTTATGTAAATAATATACTCTCATCCAACAGTTTTTACTATTTTGTTCAATTCCCTCATAATGATTTGAGCATCCGTGAATCTGCATTCATATGGATATTATGCAACATGGACAATTCAATTGACATCAATATCTAAAGCCCTAAATATTACATATACTAAAATAAAATGAAGTACTTACGAATCTCCAAATGGGCATATAAAGAATCGGTTATCTTTTTGACCTCTGTTTCCATCAATATTCGATTGTTCCACCGAATAATGTGGTGGAATGGAAGGAGAGAGAGCTAAAGGAGATTGAACTGGAGAACATTCAATTCGCATGTGGCCAAGTCCCGTAACATGTTGTTGAGTGTTGGAGGAAGGGCTAACGTGTCCATATTGTGATGGACCATATTATGGTTGAGGGTTAGATGCCGGGACAGGGGGAAGAGGAAAGGGACGAGTGTTGACACCTAAATTTTGCTTATCCATTTGGGATTTAATTGCATAAAAAAATTAGGGATTAATTTTTTAAGCCCTAAACATAAATATTTTCATTAAAATTGCATGGCATATAGACATTAGGTGCATTTGCAATAATATGGTCTATCAGAAAAAATTTACAGTCACCCATTTTATTTCTTATCTTCGCGGGCCCATCTTTTGTTCCTTCCTTTTCACAATTTTCGTGGGGCTGGCCCTTTTCTCTTCAGCCCGATCCACGCTGCGGTTCAATCTTCCCCCAGTCAACGTTTCATAGCGTCTGGGGAGAAGAAATGCAACAGAAGCCAAAGAGGCAGAAGGGAGAGGGCAGACCAACGCGTGATCCGTAGGTCGGGACTGCCGACCACGGTAGCTGGGCGGTGACAGAAGCCACGCGTGCTTGCCGTGGCCCTTAAAGCCGAGCACGCGAAGAGAGAAAAGTGAGGAGACCGGGGAGTTCTAGAGAGAGGTCGAGAGACACGGAAGGAGGAAAAACATAGAAGGAAGAAGAGGGAAGAGGAGATTAAGAAAGAAAAGAGGTTTTGGGGGAAACAGGAGGAAGGGTGACCTAAAAAAAAAAAAAGGAAAGAGAGTTCTCGGGAGAGTTCTCGAGGAGAAGGAGGATGAGCGAGATCCGAGGAGAGATTGAGAGAATAGAGAGAGATTCGGAGGGAAAGAAGAAACGGAGAGGGAGTTGAAGAGGAACCAGAGAGGTCCGGGGCTTGCCCGCCACGGAGGTTCACCCAAACCGGCCGCCGAATCCCCCAACCAGAACGCTTTGCTTCGGGTCAGCTGAACCAGGTCGGTCTCTCTTGGCCTTCCCCTGCTTTCGGGTCTCCTCCCTCGCCTCTCGGGTGCCGGGTACACCGAGTCTATTCGTGATCGCCCGACACCACAAGACGAGGAAAATGTTTCTTTGCACCTCCGTGATGCGTTTTGACCGATCTCCACCAAGAAAACCTTTTAAACCCCAATGAAATCAACTTAGAAACCCATAGTTTTAGTCGCACACCACCTGCTCGGTAAAATGCCCAAGTGAGACCCAAGATGAACTCCATGAAAACCGATACTCTAGAGTGTTGATTTACACACGATTTGCTCATATCGCCATTGACTTCAAGTTTCTCGCTTTTGTTCATGTGGTTTCGCTGTTGGTCGCACCTCTACGAGTTGGCCGGTGTATACGCCCCCTTTGTCGGAAGTTTCATTCCCGGTCGCTGGGTGTGCTCGCGATTTGGAACAAAACAATTAGCTCTCCATCTTCATTTGATGTGTGTATATCCTTGTGTGTTCAAAGGTTACTATCTATATGGGGTGGTGGAGAATTTGAGAGCCGAGAAATCGAGTTTTTACACGTTGATGTCGGTTCCGTGACTGGAGTAAGTCGTTGGTATTGTCGCCGAAACGGGCGGCCGGGCGGTGATGACGGTGTTTGGCCAACACCCGCCGTCGATCTTGGCAATCCGAGCTTGCCGACCGGCCGGGTGGGCTTCTTCGGCGTGGTACCGACGAGGCTCGGTGAAGGCACCATGAAGAAACAGCTGAGGAAACTCTATGTGAAGAAGCAAAGGAACGTGCATGGAAAAGCACGTTGGGGAGGAAATAATAATAAAAAATAAAAAAAAAAGGAAAAGAAGCAAAAAAGAAAAGGAAAATAAAAAGAAAAGAATAAAAATAGGAGTGGGGAATGGGGATCCCGGATCATATGTCGGGCAGATCGAGTCGGGGGACCCGGTCCGAATTATTATATTATTAGAAATATTAAAACATTAAAAAATTCAAAAAATATTTAAAAATTAAAAAAATATTTAAAAATATTTAAAAATTCAGAAAAATTTGAAAAATTCCAAAAAAAAATCAGAAAATTAGGAAATGTTTAGAAATCAATTTTGGGTTTAATTTCACTAGATTTTAGGTTTAAAAAAAAAAAAAAAAAAATGAGAAATGAGAAAAACCCTCTAAAAATTCTCAAAAATTGGATAAGCCATTAGGGCTTTACCTTAGGGCTTTTGATTACATTTTCTTTTAGAAATGATGTTAGGTCACTGATTATTTATTTTCTTTATGATTATCTGGTTGCGCACTTTTAATATATTGATTATTATTTTCTATTTTTTAGAATGGTTAGGTGGAATATTAGCTTTTTTGATAAGCTGTCCGGTAGTTAGTTTGCAAACACTCAAGTTTAGATACCGAAAGGGCACTAGTTAGATCGCTAGTGTAATCAAGTCCCCGAATTTTGGAATCTCTGATTTTCGCACGTATCGAGACGACACTCCCGTGTCTCGATCAGGGTTTCTAGCCAACCCTTATTATGGCTAGTGGCGACTCCAATCGAATGTGTAAATTAAAAAATTCTCGTCGCGCGAGGTATGAGACTTGGGAGTGCCTCGATCATTGGATTAATGAATCATTTAGTTTACCATTCAAATGAACCAATCGTTGTTCATATCCATCGACAAATGCCTCTTAGCCTAAACCCGATCGGTTCGGGAGGTCGCGACAACTTGGCGACTCCGTTGGCGATTTGAGGACTTAGGCCTAGTGTCACATCTCGATTTTTGGGCCTGGGAAGCCGCAGGTAAATTGTAATATCCTCAATTTCAGTCCCTGGGAAATGGCTATGGTTTAAGTTTGGCGGTTTTCCAAAACAGAACTAAATTGTTTTATTTTGTTTTGGAAAACTTAGTTTTCGGATCATTTGTACCCTTTCGTATTGTTATTTTTGGGGAGACTTTTGTGATCCGAATTTCCAAGCGCTTTCTTCTGGAAAGTTGTTCCAAACATTTTGAAATTTTACGTGATTTAATTTCAGAATTTTTGGAGTTGATATGAGTGGTACGATGGCCTGATTTTCGGACTGCGTGAAACTGCCCGGAATGGGAATTTCGGTGATGTTTACACCGTCTTGATTTTCTACGAGCTTTTCTGGGCTGATTTTGGAAATGTTTTCTTCACAAAAGTTGTTGAGAACTTCCTTTTCTATAACGTGTGTAAATTTGGAAATTTTCTGAGATGATTTGCATGCTGGACAGAGCTTATTTTGAGAAACAAAAATGCTGTTCCAGTGAACTGTTTTTAGTCTGGATTTGAGTGACTGAAAATGGTATTTAAAGAGAGAATCAGATTTCGTGTTCTCATGAAAATGTTTATTAAGGTCTTTTTATGACATATCCGAATTTGAGAATTTTCGGAGTTCATTTATTATGATTTTAAGTCCGATTTCTTAAATATTGCAAAACTGTTCGGTTTTTCCGGATTTCAAAGATTTAGCATTTTCTATATGAGAAAGTTGGAATTTGGACTTGGTGTCTTCTGGTGATTTAAAGTACACATTCCAAGCTTTCAAATGAGATATTTTATGCCTTGATCGGAGGTCGGACCAGGGAAAACGAAATTTGGAAGTAAATAGCCAAAAGTGAAGCTTGTTCAAGAAGCTTAATTAATGGCTTGCATTAATGCTTGGTCTTCTTTTTCCACAAGCATTTATTGGCCATTATTAGTCTTTGACTTTGATGGCCCTTCATGATGACATGCATTAAATGGGCCATTATTATTCTTGACTTTGGTGGTTCTTAATGATAGCCATGTGAGGTAAGCGCTTACCTCATTGCCTCAATGACACGCTAATGACCTCACGCCCCCGATGACATAAGCGCTTACATCATCCAAACTTTGGCCCCAAGTTTCCCTCCCTATAAATAGAAAGAAGGGCCATTCGCCAAGAGAGAGAGAGAGAGAGCCGAGAAAGAGAGAGAGGGAGAACCTCACGAAGCCCCCTTCCTCTCCCTCACGCCATTTCCATGCCCCGAGAGCTCCGCCAACCCTCTTTCTTATTTCTTACTTTGTTGTCATGATCAAGAAAGAGAAAAATAGAAAGAGAGAAAGAAAGAAAAAGCTTACCGTGAGCCCGTGTTTCTCTTTGTAGTTTGATCGAGTGAGGAAGCCACACCCAAGGCCCGAGTTCAAGCCCGAAATGTTCCCGAGCTCACCCGTCTCGAAACTTGTTCTCTAGTTCTTGTTTTATTCGTTGTGTAAGTAAACTTCCTAATATCGGGAAAAGAAGTTGTGATGTGTTGTGACACGGTTTGCTTGGACCATTTCTCGGTCATTTGGTTGGTTATGGTTGGTTCATTTCTCGATTTACTCATGTTTCGTGTTTGAAGTTTGTTTCAAAGGTAGAATCGAGATTTGACTGATAAAGTGCACATGTTATAACCATGTTTGATGTTCTCTTGTATGAACTTTGCTATTGATCCGCCATTGATGCGAAAAGGTAAGGGCCGACTTGTGCTAATGACGATCCCCTCGTCCTCGCTTGGTATTAGTAGGTTTACTTGCTGAGTCTCCCGACTCAACCCCCCATTTTCCCAACCTCGGGTTCATAGGATGGTCGAACAGGACGGGCAGGCGTGAGGAGTTCGAGCCATGTTGAAGTTCGGGAAAGCGAGGAGCGAAATCATAATGGGGATAGGAAAACCCAAGCCACGGCGGCTCCTGTAATTAGAAAAGCCTTTGGAGTAGGCTTGTAGATTATATGTGTTGTTTGCTATGACCCAAGAGAAGGGCTTGTTTAAATATGTTTGCATGTTTTGTAAACATAAGGTTTGCTCATGATTCTGTTTTTCTTAATCTCGCTTTGTGCTTTTTGTTGTGATCGTCCCAGTATGCTTCCGCGTGTATGTAAATAAAGATAATAATGAACGGACGTCACGTTTATATGACCCCGAGGTACGGGGCATCACGTTTAATTTGATATCGGTAGTAGGTTTTCCCTCCGATGGGGTGCGGTTTGGGGTAGCTTGCAATTAGCCATCCGACGAGGGCGGGGGGTGGCACTAGGGCCAAACGACCGATCATTGAGCGGCTTCGGCGGAGGTGGCGCTGGGGTAAGAGGCTTGATCATTGAGCGGCCTCTCGAGCGTAAGGGCGCCGGGTGAAAAGCCTAATCATTGAGCTGCCCTGGCGGGCTTCTAGGATGGCTAAGGGAAAAAATGATCGAACTGCGGGCAATTGAGAAAAACGATTACTGAAATCAAAGCGGAATAAAGACCGGAATGATAAGGTGCGCCAAGTTGGGGTAGTTAGTTAAGAAACACCCTTGCGCATGTGAATGATTGATTATGGTTGAATGGGTTAAGTGTTCCTAATTGTTTGTGATCACTGACCTATTTTTATGTTATAGAAAGTCTTGTTAGACTATTGATAGCAAAATAAGTGCTAAGGACCAGTTTGCTACTTGCTGAGGAAAAAGGAAAGTCCCAAAATAGGATGCCACTACCTCGAAAGAAAAAAAAAATCCAAGCAGGTTCCCTTCTAGTAAGTTGCGGTTCGGTGTAGAGCCAAGAGAAGGCTGTTAAATTTTGACATAACCCGATCCGATGAGGGCGGGAGTGATCGCCAAGGCGTAACTCGATCAAGGAGCGGCTCTTGGCTAAGAAGTGGACGCCGGAGCAAGTAGCTTGATCAAGGTGCGGCTTTAGCAAGAGTGTCGCCAGGTTGAAAACCTGAACAAAGTACGACTTCGGCGTGGCTTCTAGGATAACGGGTAAGAAAAGGAATAAACCAAACTAGGTACTCAATTAAAAGTAAGATGGGAACTATTGGTTGAAATGATAAGTGCGATCTTCGTGATTGTTATAAGTAAGTAAATTGTGTTTGAGGAAGATTTTATCAAAGTAGCGCAGCGGAAGCGTGGTTAAGCTTGCTGCACTTTGGAATGTTGGATCGAGGTCGGGAAAGAAAGGTCATTTGGTCCGAGCTAGTCCACATGATGATTAGGCTCAGAAAGGTACAAAGGTAAGAAAAGTCCCGTGTATGTAGGATCTTTTGAAATTCTAAGAAGAATAAGGAATTTGGCCTATCGGTTGGCGTCGCCACCGAAACTTGCTCAGGTACATATTGTGATATTGTGAAAGTGTGAGCCCGATCCGGCAGACGTGCTGAATTTTTCGACAAGGTCGAAGTGGACAGCAGAGTGTCCCATAATCGAGGAGCAGTGTGGATCGTGGAATGTAAGGAGCAAGTGTTAAGAGGTAAGGCCGTTCCTTAGTTAAGGTCCTATAGTGTTACCAGGGCATAAAAGAAGCCATCCGAAGAGTGAGGAATTGAGGAAAAGTTGATACCTGCATTTATTCGAGGAACCCAGTGCAACGTTTAAATTTCGAGGACGAAATTTTATTAGAGGGGAGAATTGTCACATCTCGATTTTTGGGCCTGGAAAGCCGCAGGTAAATTGTAATATCCTCAATTTCAGTCCCTAGGAAATGGCTATGGTTTAAGTTTGGCGGTTTTCCAATCAGAACTAAATTGTTTTCTCTTGTTTTGGAAAACCTAGTTTTCGGATCATTTGTACCCTTTCGTTTTGTTATTTTTGGGGAGACTTTTGTGATCCAAATTTCCAAGCGCTTTCTTCTGGAAAGTTGTTCCAAACATTTTGAAATTTTACATGATTTAATTTCAGAATTTTTGGAGTTGATATGAGTGGTACGATGGCCTGATTTTCAGACTGCGTGAAACTGCCCGGAATGGGAATTTCGGTGATGTTTACATAGTCTTGATTTTCTATGAGCTTTTCTGGGCTGATTTTGGAAATTCTTTCTTCACAAAAGTTGTTGAGAACTTCCTTTTCTATAACGTGTGTAAATTTGGGAATTTTCTGAGTTGATTTGCATGCTGGACAGAGCTTATTTTGAGAAACAAAAATGCTGTTCCAGTGAACTGTTTTTAGTCTGTCTTTGAGTGACTGAAAATGGTATTTAAAGAGAGAATTAGATTTTGTATTCTCATGAAAAAATGTTTATTAAGGTCTTTTTTTATGACATATCCGAATTTGAGAATTTTCGGAGTTCATTTACTATGATTTTAAGTCCGATTTCGTGAACAGTGCAAAACTGTTCGGTTTTTCCAGATTTCAAAGATTTAGCATTTTCTATATGAGAAAGTTGGAATTTGGACTTGGTGTCTTCTGGTGATTTAAAGTACACGTTCCAAGCTTTCAAATGAGATATTTTATGCCTTGATCGGAGGTCGGACCAGGGGAAAACGAAATTTGGAAATAAATAGCCAAGAGTGAAGCTTGTTCAAGAAGCAATTAATGGCTTGCATTAACGCTTGGTCTTCTTTTCCACAAGCATTTATTGGCCATTATTAGTCTTGACTTTGATGGCCCTTCATGATGACATGCATTAAATGGGCCATTATTATTCTTGACTTTGGTGGTTCTTAATGATAGCCATGTGGAGGTAAGCGCTTACCTCATTGCCTCAATGACACAAGGATGACCTCACGCGTCCCGATGACATAAGCGCTTCATCATCCAAACTTTGGCCCCAAGTTTCCCTCCTTATAAATAGAAAGAAGGGCCATTCGGCCAAGAGAGAGAGAGAGAGAAGCCGAGAAAGAGAGAGGGAGAACCTCACGTGAAGCCCCCGTTCCTCCCTCACGCCATTTCCATGCCCCGAGAGCTCCGGCCAACCCTCTTTCTTATTTCTTACTTTGTTGTCATGATCAAGAAAGAGAAAAATAGAAAGAGAAAAGAAAGAAAAAGCTTACCGGTGAGCCCGTGTTTCTCTTGTAGTTTGATCGGTGAGGAAGCCACACCCAAGGCCCGAGTTCAAGCCGAAATGTTCCTGAGCTCACCCGTCTCAAAACTTGTTCTCTAGTTCTTGTTTTATTCATTGAGTAAGTAAACTTCCTAATATCGGGAAAGGAAGTTGTGATGCGTTGTGACACGGTTTGCTTGGACCATTTCTCGGTCATTTGGTTGGTTATGGTTGGTTCATTTCTCGATTTACTCATGTTTCGTGTTTGAAGTTTGTTTCAAAGGTAGAATCGAGATTTGACTGATAAAGTGCACATGTTATAACCATGTTTGATGTTCTCTTGTATGAACTTTGCTATTGATCTGCCATTGATGCGAAAAGTGCGGTGAGGGCCGACTTGTGCTAATGACGATCCCCTCGTCCTCGCTTGGTATTAGTAGGTTTACTTGCTGAGTCTCCCGACTCAACCCCCCATTTTCCCAACCTCAGGTTCATAGGATGGTCGAATGGACGGGCGTCGGGGGAGGAGTTCGAGCCATGTTGAAGTTCGGGGAAAGCGAGGAGAGAAATCATAATGGGGATAGGAAAACCCAAGCCACGGCAGCTTGTAATTAGAAAAGCCTTTGGAGTAGGCTTGTAGATTATATGTGTTGTTTGCTATGACCCAAGAGAAGGGCTTGTTTAAATATGTTTGCATGTTTTGTAAACATAAGGTTTGCTCATGATTCTGTTTTTCTTAATCCCGCTTGTGCTTTTTGTTGTGATCGTCCCGAGTATGCTTCCGCGTGTATGTAAATAAAGATAATAATGAGCGGGACGTCCACGTTTATATGACCCCGAGGTGCAGGGCGTCACACCTAGTATAGCTTGATTGCTTGTTAACTAATATGGTCTTGTGGCGGGGTATCGTGAAGGCTAAGGTAAGTTCGCTAATGTTGTGTAAAATGTTCTTGCAGTTGGGAGTTATAAGGTGATGAATGATTGTTAACCCCTTGTTTTGCAGGTTTGGGGTTTGGGGATGAATATTTATTCTTTCGAATTCTTAAAGCGTTGTTTGCATATAAATCGTTGTGCATGCTTTAAATGTTTTAGCACTACACTGTTGCACGCACAACCATGCTGCGGACCTGGGCTGCGATAGGATACTTTAGGATGGTGTTAAAAAGATACAACCTCGAACGCGAGACTGCAATGTAGAGGTTGCCTTTCTTCTCTCCGAAAAATTCTTTCTTGGTGTCGTAAGTGTTTATCCTTGTCCGCGAGACCGCGTGACCATAGGATATCTCTTTCGACTGAGCCGAAGTTAAGAGGGCCTGACACTAACGCGAGACTACGACGGTCAGATCACCCTCTTAGCTTCACTTTGTTAAGCCGTCTAGAGTAGGAACCAGCCACACGTTACATTCGCATGTTTATGTGATTGAAAGTTCGTCATCCACTGTAAGTATGGTTTCTTTCTTTACTTGCTCACTTTTGGTTCAAACTTTCATTTTTGAAATTCGCAGAAATCAATCAAGTGTCCTAGGTGATCTAAGCTTATAATTGCAAAATTCCTGGCAATTACTCTTGACAGTGAACTTTGGGCATAAATCTCAAACATCTCTAATTTGGCCCTACAAAACAAATGATCTTGTCTAAATTTTCAATGATAGGCTTAAAATCACATTTTTTGTGCAGAAATTCTTTCAAGTCAAGATTGCATCTTGGGGCATAAAATTGAAATCACATTTTCAATAAAATTCTTTTTTGTTCACATTTCGGAATCAAAATTCAAATCACTTTTTGTGTATTAATTTTTTAAAATAGGAATCACCTCATTTTTGCAAAAGTAAAATCACAAATCAATCTTTCGAAATTGATGCCGCATTTTGCGATGAAACTTTTGGAATAAAAAGGGCGCTCGATTGATAGCCGCAATTTGATCTTTTAATGATGTCTCCACTTACGATGAAATCTTGGTGAAATACTAAATGCCCACAAATAGGAACCATGGGAGCATGTATTGTTGCCTTGCTTTCATCATAAGAGGCGGCATCAGTGAAAGATCACTTTCTCATTCACATACTAACGTTGTCTTCCTTTCGCAGGTTATGCGTAACAGTCATCCCTTGGAATTCTCTTGCTTAATCATGCAAGGAACTGGAGTTTAGAGTTAGAATGTGAATTGCTTATTTACACTCATCTATTCAAAAGTTTCTCGAACTTCATCCCTCTATTATCATTTGGAACTGCGTTTTTCATTTTGGGTTTTAATGTGAACCCAATTGATGTTTTTGAAAATCATGCGATTCACGTCTTTGAGTAGTGAGATTCTAATTTGTAGCATTGTTCTTTGAAAGTACTTGGAATATTTCAAATTGAACCCCTGAGTTAAGCTTTTATGCTTTACCTTCAAAATGTTTTGAAAAAAAAGAGTTTCAAGAAAGTTTTGCATAAGATTTTATCACTCTGCTTGATCATTTCTCAGGTTGGTCTGCAAAAAGATACTTTGAGAGGGTAGAAGGAATAGTTTGTTCAACATTCACCTCCTCCAAGAGACAAAAGTGTGACACAAAGTAGATGCATCGAGGCGCGATTGCCAACTGAATCTTTCACGATGGGGTAGCGATGAAGGAATCTTGGAAAATTCAAGAAGTTACGATAATGAAAGAGAACACATAAATGGTGGGGGAATGGAGAATCTCACATCGTAAACAGGAGATGAAAAATGTGGTAGCAACTCAATCACAAGGGTCAGATTAACAAGATGATGAGATATTTCGTCATATGTGATGATGCCTTATACTTAAATTGCATGAAATGCCTCAGGAGCTTCAAGCCATAGATTTGAATATAATACAGTTTGGGGGACCTATTTGGTCCTCAATGTGAACAGCTTCCATGCTCTTCCTAATGAACTTGGGAATTCCGTTGCTTATGTTGCTTACCAAAGAACGAGCATCCTGCAACCCTTGTTGACAGCACCAAATCAGTATTCACGCATGTATGAGCAGACTTGTTCGAAAAATTCAAGATCCTGGGAATATTTCATCCATCCAAAGATGTCCTCTACCTTTCCCTTTGTTTTATGCAATTCGAGGGATTGATAATTACAGCCTGGATTTTGTCATGCAAACATTGCTCAACATGTGTCCGTTCACACACTTATCTATAAGCCACTCTGAAAGAGGATGCATCGCATTGACAAGTACATCCACTTTTTGTCCATAGAGATGTGGACACTGATTCAGATACATCAAAACGAGCCTCAGTGTCAGTAGGCTCGTCAACCCCTAAAGAAGGCCATTGTTCAAGTGACTTTGATTCGGAGGCATGCACCACCGTAGATAAAAAACACCGATACACTGTGAAGTGTGATATCATAGATAATATCTCCTGGGGCTTCAAGATTTGTTCCTATTCCAATATTTCTAAGGAGGTTTGAGAGTAGGTCTATGCGTACCGTCCATGCTCTGAGGACCAACTGACATTGGTCCTTCCCAATTGGAGAGTTTGGCCACATTGCTGTATTGCAATGCAGGTACTTCAAGCAATGGGATAGAAGCGAAAGATGCACCCTTTTAGGGAGGCAAGGAATCATCTTGCGCACATTCAACCTCCTTGTGACATAACTCAAGGTCGATACTTTAAGGAACAAAAATGGAGTTAGGGGATTTAAACCTTTTCTTGCCTCCGATCAGTTTTCATGAAGTTCATAATCAGGAGCTTCATCAAGTTGATGATTTAAAGCTTTAGATTCTCTACGCGCAAAATATGAAAAAGTCAGTTCTTTCCAACAAGGTGAATCTTCGTCAGCATTATTCTCGTCTAGCTCGTTTTGGTCGAGCTCCTCCTTTTCAAGCATTAAAAGAGAATCTTGGGCAAATTACTTCCTTCAGCAGAATTCCGTTTGCATTGAACTATAGGCAACTGTCTTCCAAAGGCATCTCATGCTTGTCTTAAAGCAATCTGGAAGAGGCTAGTCTCCCAATGACAGAAGACTAAAGGACTTGCGGGTCTTGGCATAGACGATGATACCCGAGTGTTCATAAAGGGGCTTAATCTCAAGAATCCACTAAGCCTTTACGCTTCACCATTTTCGGAAAACGAGTTTGAGGAGGGATGACATCTGAACATTCCTAAATTCGAAATTTGACCTTAGGGTCGCATTTGTGAATCTACTTCTTCCTTCAATCGTCAACGTGGACGAAGAAATGCTCTTAAAATTTGTGCTTCAAGTGATCCCTATTGTTCTTAGAGCAGAGTCCACAGAAATTTCTCATCTTGGAGAATCTCATATCAATTTGATAACCTTCTCAAAAGAAGAAATGTGAGAAGATTCCTCAGCACCAAGGCTACTTCCTGGGTTAGTGACATCTATAACTCATGGGAAGCTCTTTGATGGGTCCACATATATGGATGCAGACTATCCAAACGATATTGTCAAAAGACAAGAAGAGGAATGAGCTATGATCCATTTGGAATTGCTAAGCATTAGTAGCTGCAATTTTTGCGCCTTCAAATAGCTTCTCAGCATTTAATCCAGCGTGGAGATGATTATTGGTGGTTTGCAAAATGATCCTTCAAGGCGTGGATGTACACGAGCAAGAATTAGCCATCAAATGGTGCCCCCGAGTAAAAGGTTGTAATCGTTCCAAGTTAAATTCGATTTATTTAAACAATGACTTTTTCCTCCCCTTGTGCAGAATTCGTGAGGACAAAAAGAGTTGATGTAAGGCAAATTCCCAGGAATCGATAGGATTGCATGAGGAGGACAACTTAGTCCATAATTGCGTCGTCCCAAAAAGAAAAAGGTGTATATCGTTCCCAAATTAGTCTAACTGAAAATGGAAATGACTTGTGCCATCTCTCATTTTGCAGATGAAATAATGTATTTGGCCATGGCGACAACAACTTCTTCCAGGAAAGCATGATGAGGCAATACACATTGAAGGGGAGTGTATCTGATCATAGGGGCAGCGCCTCCCGTCAACAAATCGTGACAAAACCATCCAATTCAGCACAAAAAGGGCATATCGTTCCTAAATTAGTCCAATTCAATTTTGGAATGAAGCTAACATATCTTATCGCTTACAGACAAAGGCGCACTTTGACCGCAGATGCGACACCTCCTACTAAGGAAACATGAAATAGATGGGGCAAAGCATTTAAGGGACAATACCCTTAAATACCGAAATAATGCCAAAAAGTCAAGTTGAAGAAGGCGGATGAAGGGAGTTGTCAAGCACCCAAGAAGGCGAATTCAAATGAAGGATAAATTGTATCGTTTCCAATTATCCATTTTAATACAATTTTTGACACAATTCCCTTTTCCTTTGATAGAAAGCATCAAAGACTCGAAGGACAAATGCAAGTGAAGGGTAATGATGTGTCGTTTCCAATCTTTCAATATATAAAGATTCATACACTAATACTTTCTTTCTAATTTTTTACAGGGTTGCCAAGTGCCATGCTGCAGATAAGTACCCTTCTTCCAAAATTTAAATAAAAATCGAATGAAAATTTTCTTCATGAAAAAATGGGGGAGTTTATGATGTATTTGAGAAATAGTACAAAAATAGAATTGTGAAAGCAAACTTTTCACAAAAATTTTTGAATATCGTCTTTATCCAAAAATTGCCTTGGTGTTTGACGGATTATTCATTTTGAATCAAAATTCCCTGTGGAGATTAATCAATCCGTGATGACCTCGACAAAATGAAAGGGAGATGTTGATCATGCCAGGTGAGAAGTACTTAGAATGAGGAAAGGCAAGCTATTCCCAAACACATCCCATAAACACTTTGAGAGTTAAGCGAAAAAGAAAACATGTGTTGTTTAAGGACAAGAGATTTATTCGCGAGTAGTACATAGATCAAAGTGAAAAGAGGCATTTCTTTCCTCTACCCTACACACTACAGGTGACCATAGTAAAGCCCATTTGAGCCTTTACATATGGATAATTTATACAAAATACCCCTGTCAAGAACCACTCCACAACGGGGCAAATTTGGAGGTTTTGGTTGACATTCTTTGGAGGAAAAGATGAGAAAGACTTCATTGCCCTTACTTGCATTAATCTTTTTGTGGTAACTTCAGGTGAGTCCTTATGGAAGCTTGAAACATCCCAAAATGAAGAAGAGCATTCATTTCTCTACCCAAACACTCATACCATTTGCTTAGCCAAGTTGAGCCTGAATATTCATTTCTAAAGCCCGAGTGGTGATTGTCTTCCCACCTTGGGGAATGGCACATGATTTACCATGGCGATTGGTGCTTATGTCACGGCAAGTTAAAAAAAAATCTCGAAAGTCCTATGAGCTCAAAGGATTCAAATGAGCAAAAGTCAGATGAAAACTAAGGGGCATGAAAAAGCAGTGTGCCTGGTAAAAGCAAGGCCAATGCCCATTGAAAAAAAGAAAAAAGCAAAAAATAGCATCAAGAGAAGAATTCTTTCGCAAGAAAAAGTGTCAAAAGCAAAATGCTTGCAAAGAAAAATCATTGCAAATGCAAAAATCATTAGAGAAAGAGCAAAACTCTTACATTAAAATGATTAGTCAATGGACTTTCGAGATTAGTTGGATTTTAAAAGTCGAGTGCCCTAAAAAAGATTGGATGATGTGGTAACGATGCCATGATAATCACTAACTCCTAAATCCCATTTGAGAAGTTCTGAGCCTTTCGAGACTTTCACCGAACCAATATTACAACCATTTCCCAAAGTCTCTGCTCATTGGGATGATTCAAGTGAAAACAAGGACTTTACAAAGAAGCTGTCGCTTGAAGAAGTGGAGGCAAGGCTATCTTATCTTATCTAAAGGATTCTTGATTTGTAAACCTGGCGAATATGATGATCAATAATTATTTCATTTCTTAGCTATCAATGCTTATCCGTTGTTGAAACCATGACCAAACCCGCATTAAAGTCCTTACAAAAGACCTCTTGGATTGGTCAATGTGTGCTTATTGCAAATGATTCTCGAAGCCTCCGACACTAATAGTGTGAGGTATACAAAGAGATCAGATTTACTTCCCACATTAATGGATAGGATCAAACAGCCTTTCTAAGAGTATGTGAGAAGTCCTTTCAGATTAAGGGATTCTTGTTTGGCATGCTTAATGGGCTCTCTTCATGAGTTAAGATCACTTTGACAAAAGACTTTCTCCTAAGGGAATTTGATGATTAAGGACGTCTTTCAAGCCTAAAGGCAATTTTGTGATATTGAAGGATGTTAAATGCTTTCCAAACAATTGAATCTATCTTGAATTGCTCATACAATCAATATTTTCTCATTGGTGATACCCTTTTGATATTGTCTCTCATAACATGTAATCAAATGATATTGATCTCGCCTGGTATGCCTTCATTACCAGAGCATTTGGTATGACACATTCCATTAAATGTGCAGTATCCATTCGGAAATCATTTGATCAACGTGTACGGTAAGCTCCAACAGCTCGAAACTATTTTTATGTGAGAAGTCTTCCCCACGTGAGATCGTACTTTCTGAAGGTTTGGGCGTTTGCCCTAAAACCATGCAATGCAAAGGGTTTAGTCCCTAAATGTCAATCCAGAGCCTTTTTCTTTGCACGGTGAGTTTTGCAGCTCGGAGCACCCCTTCAACATGGCAAGCTTTCACGGCCTAGAGTCTTTTTCCTTGTACGGTGAGCTTTTACAGCCCGGAGCACCCCATTGACTGGCGAGCTTTCGCAGCCTAGAGTCTTCTTCCGTGCACAGTGAGCCTTTGCAACCTGGAGTTTCTTTATTTCTCTTGTAAACATCAGGTAAGTATTTTTACCCTCATTAAA